>PVKM010015568.1:0-27757 GCA_004027735.1 Carollia perspicillata
CTAGTAACTGTTATTTGTATATCTGAAAGTTTTTTCAGTATTTTATTTTGCACCTAGCCACCTTGCTTTTGATTTATAATGGTTTTCACTTTATTTTCTTTAAGTTATTTATTAATATTTATTTTCTCTCCTTTATAGTTTTCATACCTTTTTTGTCTAATTGGAGTCAGAACTGTTGATACAAGGTTAATACTAGTAGATCCTCTTGTATTCCTGATTTTAATGAGAATAGGAGCTTCTGGTGTTCCCATTAAACATGGTATGGCTTTTTGAATGACATAAATTTATTTTCTCACTTAAAGGGCTTTTTATCATCTATTTTAATTTTATTACAATTTTTAATAAATAGGTACTTAAAATTTTTAAAAAGCAAGAATGGACCATTTTACTGAGTACCCTTTTTTGGCATACATGGAAATGATTACCATATTTTGCCATGTATAACGCATATTTTTTTGGCCTAAATTTTTGAAGGAAAAATAAGGGTGTGCATTATACATGGGTAGTACCTGAAATACCTTGTATCTTTTCTTATATTTTGTAATTATTTATTACATAAAATTTCTTGTACCATAACAAAAATAAATGCTAAAATTCCATTATAATACAAAAAACAAGTATCTAAAGATAAATAAATGAATGAATGAATTAAAAAATTAAAATGATAGATTTTTTTTTCTGAAAGTTTGGGCCAGAAAACATGGGTGCACATTATATATGGCAAGATAAGGTGTGTATATATATGTATTGAATTTATAAATCAGTTTCCTAATATTGAACCATCCTTGCTTTTCTGTATTTGGTTATGACATATTCTTTGAATTTGCTGTTGGATTCTGTTTATATAACAATTAAAAAATGAGACATCTACAGATTTTATTGTTTTATTGAGTCTGTTGAGCTAGGTATAGTTTTATGCTTGCTTCTGGGGTCTTTGTAGCTGTTTGCTTATCATTTCCGTGTGTGTGCACACGGGCTCTTTTCTTCCCTTTGTTTTGATCCAACTAGAAATGGTTACTTACTATTTCTTCAAATGACCAACTTTTGGGCTTATTAACTAGTTATTTTTGTCTTCTAATTTCTCTTATCTTTATTAATTTCTTAAATTTTTTCCTTAGGTTTGCTTTATTGATAGATAATACAATTACCAGTAATATTCCTGATTAGCCATTAGTCTATTAACTTGATTTATAGTTTCTTGTTCTGCAGATGTTTTAAGTTTTTTCTTTTTGTAGCTTCTTTGTTTCATATTAATCTTTTTAAAAAGGCCTTTTATACCCTCCAGTATAAAATATGTTCTTTATGGTTATCATAATTTTATGATTGATATATAACTTTCTAGAATTTATTTTTCCTTATTATGTGAGGTAGTGTATAAATTATTTTATTTCCTGGTGGATTGCCTACCATCCCAACATTTATTAAACAATTGATATTTTCAAATATTTCATTAATTTCATTAATTTCAAATATTTATATACTTTTCACACTTTGTGAAAAATCCTATTTTTCTTTTCAGATTATATCAAGTTTATAACATTATTTTTTAGTATAGTTTAGTTGACATCTTTAAAACATTAAGTCTTTACATGTAGAAATATGGACTATTTCTTCATTTACTTCAGTTTTTCCATGTTCTTCAATAGGCTTTTATCATCTTTTTTATTTCTTATTAGGCTTATTCCTAGGTGTCTTGTAGTTTTTGATGAGATTATAAATTAAATTGTTTTCATTATCTTTTTACCTGGTCATTGATAATATATAAGAAAATTTTGATTTTTTTAACATTAATCTTGTCTAACTTAGTTACTGAGTCCTTTGATTGTTTCTGTTTTTTTTTTTATTCTCTTGGATTTTTCTGGGTAGTCTTATTGTCTCTTTGTTCCCAGTACTCACACTGTGTTTTTAAGTTTTCCTTCTGGCAGGGTGTCTTACTGACTTAACTAGGACTTCCAGAAAGGTAGCTATATTCTTTATGGCTCCAGAGGACAGAACTAGGACAGATGCGCAAGACAGAGCTGTTGGAACATGGAAGAAAAGTTGATGTGACAATATTAATGTCAGATAGAATACAATTTAAGTATTAATAAAGCAAAACAAGCAGCTAGAGTATTATTGAAATTATATAACACCTAACATAAGCTTGAAGATAAAAACTGATAGGATTAGAAAGAAAACTGATGAGTTCACAGTTATGTGAGAGATTTTAGCATACCTATAAAATGGATAGATAAACAGAAAATTAGTTAAGAATATAGGAAAGATTTGAACAACACAACTAATGAAGTTGATCTAATACATATAGAAAATTTAGTACCCAACAAATAGAGATTATGTGTTAATTTTGAGCACATAAGGAATACTTAGAAACATTGTGTCCTAAATCACAAAAGAAATCTCCAAAATTTAAGACAACCAGAATCTGTAGACCAGATTCTCTGACCACAATTAAACTTGAAACCAGCAATAAAAAGAAATTTTTGAAAAACTCATCTGACTAGAAACTAGAAAATGCACTTTAACAAATAACTCGTAGGTGAAACAGGAAGCTTGGAAAGAACCAGCAGAGTAAAGATGAAGTGGGGAGGTTGCAGAGCGTATTAAAGATCACAGTTTTTTTATGTTGTGATGACCAATAATAGGACTAGCAAAATTGGCCAATGTAGACATTACTTGAGCCTCTATTTCTTTTCATGGTTTATTTAGACATTAATAATCTTTTTCTTTAGAAGATAGCCAATGTGAGCTAATAAGAAAAATACAGGACTCAGAATATAGACTATAACTTTATGGTCAAATTTTCAGTAGTTTATCTTTTCATATAACCAGAAAATTAACTATTGAACTATATAATGAAAACAATAAATTTGTAGAATTATTTTACTCTTTTTTATTTAAAAAATTCATAATGGCCTTTAATAGATAATTCTTTTTATATATTTAAGGTATTTTTTTTCCCTTTCTGTAGGTCACTCAGATGAGTCGTCCAGACCTGATTCTCTTTCTGATGAAATACCTAATGGCTCTCATTGTTGGTATTCCCTCCATTTTTTGGGTTGGAAGCAAAAAGACATGCTTTGAGTGGGCCAGTTTTTTTCATGGTCGTAGGAAAAAAGAGTAAGTTGAAGTAATTATCACACTGTTCACAAACTTCACATTCACATTACTATTTTGTTGATTATATTACAATAATTTGAATTAGGAGGAAGTATTTCAAGATTGTAACTGCCAATGCCATCAGTTAAGATGGACACATTAGTATGTCTTAGTTAAAAGCTAAAAACATGGGCACTGATTGGTGTGGCTCAATTGGTTGGGCGTCATCCTGTAAAGTGAAAGTTCTCTGGTTCGATACCCAGTCAGGGCACATGCCTGGGTTGCGGTTTCAGTCCCCAGGACTGGTGTGCATATTTCACCTTGGTGTTTCCCTCTCTTTCACCCTCCTTTCCCCTCTCTCTAAAAATAAATAAACTTTTTAAAAGTTAAACATCAAATCAAAAGCTAAGAACTTGGCCCTGATGGTTAGCTCATTTGGTTAGAGCATCATCTTGATACAGCATGGTTGCAGGTTCGATCTCTGGTCAGGGCACACAAAAGAAGCAGCCAATGAATACATTAAAAAATGGAATAACAAAATGATGTTTCTCTCTTCCTTTTTCTCTCTCCCTTTCAAATCAATTTTTTTAAAAAAGCTGAAAGCTTATTCTGAGAAGATAGCCAAGAAGAATTAGGCTTATGAGTTCTTACTAATTCAGAATATTTGAGGAAAGACCAATCTTTAGTTTTAAAAATTCAAATTATAATTTTTCTCAATATTAAAAACAAATTAATGCTTTTATATACTTATTTTATCCTCTTAATTTTCCTTGTGAGGGTTGGTGTGCATTATCACCTTGGTTACAGATAAGAAAACAGACACAGAGAGGTTAAGTGCCTTGGCCACTCATACAGGTATTAGATTAGGCTACCATTTCCAGTTATTTGTTGTTCTTTTAGTATACCATAAATGATTTAAAGAGATAGCATGTTATTACATTCTGAGGTAGAACCCATTAAAGCCAAATTAGAAAAAATGGTATCTTTAGCTAACATGAAATGTTTAAGAAAATACTTCAATTCATAGTTGTCTGTACTGCATATTAGAGTATTAAGGTAAATATAACACCAAAGCAGTCTTTTGAGGGCATATTTAAGGAATATTTAACTTTTTGAACCCTTAGTTCATAAAATAAGACTCTTCAGTATTCACAAAGTAACAATTATTTCAGACTTTTTACTCAGTATAAATCTTATATGAATACTATATCCAAATTTTAAGTTCATAGAATCCATAGGGGTCTATGGAAAATGGAATTTGGGGGCTAACCTGTAAAAATCTTTAACATTGTGTTTAATATGTGCCTTATATGGGTTAATGTACGTATATTATACAACTTAAAGTGCCTCAATAACAAAAATCTGTATTTTCTAAAATATTAGTAATTAGCAGTTTCTATTATAAACAATTCAGATTGAAATAAAATCACATTTTAAAAATATATATTTCTTATATCTAAGACTACTACTAGTGATATCAGAAAATGTATATATCCTTTAAATATAGTTTCAAAGGGAAGAGAGGGAAAGATTCATTCAGCAACTACAAATATATATTTTTAGGCATTCATTCATCCTTTAAGAAGTCTTTATTGAATGTTTACCATGTGCCATGAACTATGTTGGGATGCCAGAGATTGAATAACAGGCAAAACAGGCCAAGTCCCTGCTTTCATGGCATTTTCCTCCTTGTAGGATTTACTATGATTTATCTGTGTATTTGTTGGAGTTTTTAAATATTTATTTATTTGTTTGTTTGTTTTAATACTCACCGGAGGACATGCTCATTATTTTAGAGAGAGGGGAAGGGTGGGAAAAGGAGGGAGACAGAAACATCAATGTGAGAGAGAAACATCAATTGGTTGCCTCTTGTATACACCCTGACCAGGGACTGAACTCACAACCTAGACACGTGCCCTGACCAGGAATCAAACCTATGACCTTTCAGTTTATGGGACCATGCTCCAACCAACTGATCCACACTGGCCAGGACAACAGTGTTATCTTACACCTGTCCTAAATATATTATGTGAAGAGCAATTAACTTCAAGAATGCCCTAGCTGGCATGGCTCAGTAGGTTGAGGATCATTCCACAAAGCCCAAGGTTGCCGGTTTGATTCCTGGTCAGGGCACATGCTTAGGCTGTGGGCCTCTTTCCCAGTTGGAGCATGTGCAGGAAACAACTAATGGATGTTTCTTTCTCTCTTTCCCCCTACCTGTCTCCCTCTCCCTCTAAAATAAGTAAATTTAATTAAAAATATATAAATTTCAAGAATAATATGTCACCAAAGTATTATTTGTTAGTTTATAGGAATGTTAATGTATATCTTAAACTTAGTATTTTGTTGTCTAGGATAGTGAATGAGAGCCGACAGGTGCTCCAAGAACCTGATTTTGCTCAGTCCCTCCTGAGGGATCCAAACACTCCTATTATAAGAAAATCAAGGGGAACTTCCACTCAAGGAACATCCACACATGCTTCTTCAACTCAGCTGGCTATGGTGGACGATCAGAGAAGCAAAGCAGGGAGTGTCCACAGCAAAGTGAGCAGCTACCACGGAAGCCTCCACAGATCCCGTGATGGCAGGTGAGTTTTATTGGTAGCTTAGTTTTATTCATATGCTGAATAGAGTTACACGGCTTAAGGAAGAGTAGCCAGTTCTGAAATAGAAATTGAACATTATTAATTTGTTTGAACTTTGCCAGGAACAGTTGTCTTAGATTATGGTCCAATTTAAAACCAGTCAAAGGAGTTTAGAGTTTAGACTGATGCAGTAAACAATATGGAGTCTTTGAAGGGTATTAAGCAGGGAGAATGAAGAAAGGAAGTGGTTATGTTAGAGGATTAAGCAAACAGTTATGGAATACTTACTATATCAGTCAGTGTTCTTAGAACTACAAAGATAATTTAGGCATAATCTTTGTTTTCAATAAGCTCACAGTCTAATAAGAAAGATAATGTAGTCACTAATAGTGTTGTGGTTAAAAACATGTGATCTGAAATAACAAGCTTCAGTTTCCTCATCTGTAAAATGGAGTAGTAATAATATCTGCCCTTTTGGGTATGTTGCAAAAAAATAAATGAGATAATTGCTTAGAACAGTGCCTGTCTCAGTAAGTACCTGATATTAACTTCTTATTATTGTAAGTGAATAATTACAGTGAAATATAAGTGCGATGGTACAGTTGGCCCTCGTATCTGTGGGTTTCACACTTCTGGATTCAACCAAATGTGGATCAGAAATATTTGGGGGAAAATGTTATTTTGTTGCTCATGTGTATTGGCCTACTGTGGTTGTGTCTGTCCTGAAGATAGAAGTACAGACTTTTCCTTTTGTGATCATTTCCTAAACAGTACAGTATAACCACTATTTACATCGTATGTACATTTTATTAGGTATTATAAGTAATCTAGAGATGATTTAAAGTATATAGGAAAGTAGGCTGGGTGGTGGTGATTGATGGGCCTTCAGTGGCAAACTCCCTCCCACCCTAGTCTTGACTCATCAGGTATGTAGGAGGTATAAAGGGTATAGGTTATATGCAAATAAACCCTTTTATATAAAGGACTTGAGCATTCATGGATTTTTAGTGTCCGTGACGGTTGTAGAACTAATCCTGGGTGCAGAGGTTGGCAAACTTTTTCTGTAAAGAACCACATAGTAAACATTCTCAGCTTCATGGGTCAGATAGTCTCTGTTGCAGCTATTCATTTATGCTGCCGTAGCATGAAAGCAACCGTAGACAATATGTAGTCAAAATGGAAATGGCATATTCCAGTAAAACTTTATGACAAAAATAGGAAGGGCATGAGGTGAGAGAAAGCTTCACAGAGAGAATGAGAAGGGGGATGGGTTTTCTTGTAAATTTGAGAATGGGGACACTGGATTAGAAACTTCTTAGGAGCTTTCCAATAACTCAGTTGAGAGATGATGGAGGTTAATGGGAAGCAGTGGCAGTGAGATGAGAGAAAGAACTGATCTGAAAAATATTCAGAAAGAAGAAATGAAAAGATAGGAATTGGTGATGGATTAGTAGCAACTAGAGGATTGTGTCAAAGATTCTTTTTTTTAATATATTTTATTGATTATGCCATTACAGTTCTCCCATTTGCCCCTTTCATTCCCTTCCACCCTGCACACCCCCTCTTACCCACATTCCTCACCTTTAGTTCATGTCCACGTGTCATAAGTTCTTTAGCTTCTACATTTCCCACACTACTCTTGCCCTCTCCCTGTCTATTTTCTCCCCACCGTCTATGCTACTTATTCTCTGTACCTTTTCCTCCTCTCTCCTCCTCCCACTCCCCTGTTGCTAACCCTCCATGTGATCTCCATTTCTGTGGTTCTGTTCTAGTTATTTGCTTAGTTTGCTTTTGTTTTAGTGTGGTTGTTAATAACGGTGAGTTTGCTATCTTCTTACTGTTCATATTTTTTATCTTTTTCTTAGATAAGTCCCTTTAATATTTCATATAATAAGGGCTTGGTGATGATGAACTCCTTGAACTTGACCTTATCTGAGAAATGCTTTATCTGCCCTTCCATTCTAAATGAAAGCTTTGCTGGATAGAGTAATCTTGAATGTAGGTCCTTGCCTTTCATGACTTGGAATACTTCTTTCCAGCCCCTTCTTGCCTGTAAGGTCTCTTTTGAGAAGTCAGCAGACAGTCTGATGGGAACTCTTTTTTAGATGACTGTCCCTTTATCTCTTGCTGCTTCTAGAATTCTCTCCTTCATTTTAATCTGGGGTAATATAATTATGATGTGCCTTGGTGTGTTCCTCCTTGGGTCCACCTTCTTTGGGACTCTCTGAGCTTCCTGGACTTCCTGGAAGTCGATTTCCTTTGCCAGATTGGGGAAGTTCTCCTTTACTATTTGTTCAAATAAGTTTTCCACTTGTTGCTCTTCCTCTTTCCCTTGTGGTACTTCTATAATTCGGATGTTGGAACGTTTAAAGATGTCCTGGAGGTTCCTAAGCCTCTCCTTATTTTTTTGAATTCTTGTTTCTTCCTTCTTTTCTGTTTGGTTGTTTCTTCCTTCTGGTCCACTCCATTGATTTGCGTCCCAGTTTTCTTCCCATCACTATTGGTTCCCTGTGCATTTTCCTTCATTTTGCTTAGCATAGCCTTCATTTTTTCATCTAATTTGTGACCAAAATCAACCAAATTTCTGTGGGCATCCTGATTACAAGTGCTTTGAACTGTGCATCTGATAGGTTGGCTATCTCTTGGTTGCTTAGATGTATTGGCTCCAGGGCTTTGATCTGTTCTTCTGTTTGAACCTTTTTTGGGGGGAGGGGGTCTGGTCATGCCTGTTATGTAGTGAGGGGCGGAGCCTTAGGTGTTCACCAGGGCAGGGTAACTAACCCCGGTTGCTGGGTTGTGACTCTGTATGTGGGCGCGGGGTCAGAGAGGGAGTGGTGATGCTCATTCCACTCTTTCTCGGAGTTCCCCTCTCTCTCAGATTTCAGTCCCCTCTGCCACTTCCCACAAGCAAGTTGGGCCCTGCTGGTTCTGGTTCCGAGGTGGGTGGGCTTGTGTATGTTCTAAGACCCTGTGGGTCTCTCGTATGAACTCTTCTGTGATGCTGGGAGTCTTTCCCAGCACCTCAACTCCCACAAGTGTTTTCAATCAGTGCTTCTAGGTTTTATTCCCCAGTGCTAGGGTCCTGGGTTGCACGGTCTGTCTCGCTGCCCATTTTCACCTGATTTATCTGCACACGAATGTGTGACCATGGTCAGCCAGCTGTCTTGCGCGCCTCACTGGGTCTGCTTGTTGCCACCCCGTGCCTGGGGTCTGCCGGCTGCCAGCTGCCACCTGCGTACCCAGGTCACCAGCCACCACTTTTTCCTGCCACAATTCCTCTCCACTGGCCACTGACTCCACCCCTCTTACCAGTCTGGATAAATAGTTGTTGGACTTCCGTACAGTTCAATTTTCTGTCAGTTCTGGTTGTTTTTTTTGTTTCTAAATTTTTGTTGTCCTTAATTTTGGTTGTGTGAGGAGGTACAGTGTGTCTACCTATGCCTCCATCTTGGCTGGAAGTCCAAAGATTCTTTTTTAACAATTTCTAGTTTGGGAAACTGAAAGAATGAAAATTCTTATTCCTAAAATGGGAAGCATTCTATGTTAGCTTTAAACCATCTGTTTTTACAACTGTCTGGTTTTTCGGTCTCATCCCAGCCTTTCTCTCAGTCTTCTCTATCCTAGTGTAGGATATAATTCCTTCACTTGCTTTCTTTTTAGAGCATCGCAGAAGATCTTTTGCCTTCTAACTGGGTCAGCTACTCTGGGTTTTAAAAAGCAGCAGTCTTCCTTTGACTGTGATATATTTCCCATCTTTTATCCATTCTTTTTCCTTTCTTTGACAGGTTTTGAGATGAAATTTTAACTATTTCCTTTCTACCTATTCTGTTCTTCATTTCTTGCATATCTATTTATTAACTTCCTTATCCCCTTAAATGGTATCATATTGTTTAACTACATTCAAAGATCTTTTCTTTCCTGCCTTTTTTCTCCACTCAGCACTCCCATATAAGAAACATTCTTCTAAGGGCCAGGGGCCCAGATATGGAAGACAGAAGAGTAAACAATAGTTATAATACACTCTAATGTATACAGTAAAGTGATATACAAGGTGCTTTGGGATCCCAGAGCAGAAAACCATCTACCCCTCATGGAAAATCAGAGGAAATTCCACAAACAGCATTGCACGTCTACTTGAAATAGGATTCAGATAAGGCAGTTGGAAATTAATGAGTAAGGGAACAGTACACGCGGAGGCAAGGAGGACAGACAGAAGGCATTAGGTACTGGAGGATGGCTACTTCACAGTATGTACATTGGGCAGTCGTGGTGATAAAGTCAGGTTTGTATTTGAGAACGATCACTTTGGCAACAGCATAAAGAGAAAGAGATTTTAAGTAAGCCTAGTTGGGAAGTTTCTACAGTAATTTAGGGATCCTATCTTAAGACACTTAACAGGGAAGGAGGGAATCAGAGTCTTTTAGAATATGTTTTGTCAACACCACCCTCCATGAAGTAACTGTCAGCATTATTTGACATGGGATATTATTGACCTCATCCTTTTCTATAAGGGCTGAACAATTTTTTCTAGTACAGTGCCTATGCATATGCATGTCACATTCTGCATATAAAGAGATATATAGAAAAAAGGTAAAGTGTAATTTCAGCATTCTAGGAGCATATAACCTTATAGGGAAGACAAGGCATATACCTAAGAACCAATTAAATAATAGTGGGAACCAGCATCTAATGAAAACAGTGAGTGCTGGAGATGATGGATGTTTTGGAACTTCAGCAAAGGGAAAGATCAGGTTGGCCTATGAAAATATCTTAGAGAAAATAAATAGGGCGAATGAATGGTAACAAAAGATAAGTTCATATTGAGTAAGGAATATGGGGAATTTCAGCCTCTGTAATCTCAGTGGAACTGGGGCTGAGGTAAGAAAGTTGAGTTAGTATTGTTAGGATAGTATAAAGACTTGGAAATTAAAATTGAGAGATGGAATCCCTTAAGTTATTATAAAAGAAGAACAGATGAAGCATAAGACCTTGGTAAATACAATAATAATATAGGAAGAGTAGCCAGCATGTGATTCAGAGAAAGTGCCTGTAGACATACAAGGGAATCAATAAAAATATACTGTCATGGAATCCAGAGAATAGATTTTAACTTCCTGTAACAGCCTTTCCTACCTCTCCCTTTAATCAAAATCATACTCATCCTTTAAGGCCTACTTAATTCCCATATCCATGGCTGTTAATTATCTGCTTTTTAATTATTCTTTTGGTGTGCCCTATTTTCAATACAGTCGTCTTTCCTCAGCTGAGTTTGCAGCTTCTGGGGAATGAGAACTAAATGACAGCCATCTCTGAGTTCCTCCCCCAGTGTCTAGCACAATACTAGGCATGTGTGTGCACGTGTGCGTGTGTATACACACACTCACACATATACATGTGTGTGGGGGTGTGTATATATGCAAATATATTGCCTAGCTAATGATTTGAGAAATACTGTGAGCATTTCCCAGAAATTTGGGGCCCAGAACTGACGGCAGCCTGCTAAGAGTGTTCTGTGCGGCGGCACACTCACACTCACACGGTAAGGGTAAGACTCCCTGCCATACCCAGAACCTCAGAGCAGATGCAAGAATTCCAAGACCACCTTGAACCTAAAACTCTAAATGAGGATTTTCATAATTCCAAAAGCCATCTCATGGAGATTTCTTTTTGCGTCCGTCAGTTTTTAAGTTTACTTGTTAACGCTGTCTTTCAGCCATCTTTTTCTCATCATCTCATGGTTTCTTGGGTTATGAGATACCACACACACACACCCCTCCTTCTCACTCTAGGCCAGACTCCTTGGATAATTATTGATCTCAGTGCTACATAAAATAAAATACACGTAGGTAAAGACTCTTACATATGTATGTCAACTTCAAAGAGTAAGTAATTGGTAGTTAGAGGAGAAGTGTGGAAAAGCAAGTGGGTGAGCAGGTAGGCAGAGGTTTGGGAATGAGTGATTCACTCATTAGGATGGTAAATGTAGGTGACGACAAGGGAAAGCTAGGGAATGCATAATGAGGTAATAGTGAAATTACAGTGACTTGAGTTGTTATATATGCTAATAGTAACAGTGTAGAGAATCAGAAAGAGGAAGTCATTGTCAAATTCCTCTCATTTTAACTTTGGAATAGACCATAGTATCTTTTCTGCAAATTAACCATCCTAATTGCTTTGCCTAAGCTTATGTTAAGATTAATGTACATATTCATATTGTATATTAGATGATCACAGTGGTTTAAATGATTGTCAAAAGATAAATAAACTTGGTAATTCTCACATATACAATTGAGATTAAATACTATAATTAAATTTATTTTTCTATGTAGTTGATTCCTAATTATCCATGGGCATGTTTATATTCTAGAATTTTGTGGATAGTCCTATACTTCACTTAAATAATTAGACATACTCAATATAGTAATTTTTTCTATGAAAAATGTATTCTTTAGTCATAATTGTAACTCAAAGACTTAGGTTTCACTTTAGAAAATATTCAGTTCATATTTTTAAGTAGCAATTTGTTTATTTTTTTATTACTTTCATATCATTTCCAGAGTTGCATCAGATTTTGGTTTTTTCATTCACCATATTTATTTGGAAAAAATATTTTCATTTAACATTGTAATTATTTTACCAAAACATGCAAATCCGATTTAAAACTGGAAACAAAGGACATGCTTTCTTTTATAATTTTGAAAGAACTTCTCAGTTTTTCTCAGTCCTTCACAGTTTTTAAAATCTGTGATCTAATGAAAACATTTAACAAGCACTGCTGTAAAACTAGTAGTCCTCAGTAGTGCATGAGTCTTTAAAATCTTTAAATTTTATAAATGATTCATATTGAGTCACAGAATTTCTTATAATCATGAAGGAATGATAAATGAATGCCTTGACAGCCCACGGGTCTTCAGCTGCTTATGAGTAGTTCTTTTGATGGTTATTTAAAAAAGAAATGGCCTGCTACATTCTTTTTATTTTTAGAAATGTTACTTAAATTTTAATATATTAATTAATGTTATAAATTTTATTGTTTTCGTTGAGGATCATTATCCTAAACTAAATACTTTTTACAAAAAGGTGTATGTGTGAGTGTCCTGTCTCTGGTGGGGCTCAGTGAGTCAGGGTTGCAACCAAAGAAAATTTAACACCTCCCACTGCTGCCTTTCAAGATACGTTCAGTGATGGGGAAAAAGACTGCCAGCAACGAGCAATGCTGCCCCGGTGGCATATGCAAAAGCTACGTCTTGGGTTAGGGGTATTGAGAGTTTGTTTTAGCAGGAGTGGAAGGTACAGTGTGTTAGGATCATGTTACATATGTTTAAATAGATGTACCTTTTGTGAAATAGGGTAGCATCTTCAGAGCCCTGAGGAAAAGTAATTAAGACTATTTATAGTAATTAACCCAACTGTTAACTGGGCTTTCCAGAAAGAAGCTGTTGGCACATACTGTCATATGTTGCTTGCCAATTCATTCATCTTTTTTGGGAGGGTTACATTCCTTTATCCTCTGATTTCATATGCTGTCTGTTCCCAGTCTTTTAGTAAAATCTGAGTTGCTGTACTTCTGACTATAACCAATTTTCTGGATTACCTAGGTTAATGCCGTACTTCCTCTATCATTGTTCCTCCTCTCCCTGAACCCGTTCCAGAACCCAAAACTTATTTGAATGAAAAGTTAACGTTAGCGTCTGTCCTTTTGCAAAGAATAGTACCTTAATTCTGAGTCTAGTGAGTAGATTTTCTTCTTTTTTTTAGTTAGCCTTATAAATAAATTCTACAGTATTAATGAAATTACTCTCAATCATCAAAGCTTGTTACTTTTTCACTTGTTGGTTTCCTAGTTATTTTGCTTAATGAAGCATTTTCATGAAAAATTTTAGTGTTATTTTTCTAGTATGTTCTGTTACCCGCTTCAAAATAAACTCTCCTATGTTAGGTACACTCCCTGCAGTTACAGAGGGATGGAGGAGAGACTACCTCACGGCAGCATGTCACGGCTAACGGATCACTCCAGGCACAGTAGTTCTCATCGGCTCAATGAGCAGTCACGACACAGCAGCATCCGAGATCTCAGTAGTAACCCTATGACGCACATCACACATGGCACCAGCATGAACCGCGTTATTGAAGAAGATGGAACCAGTGCTTAAATCGTCCTAAGGTGGAAAACGTGTGCTGTTTGAAAAGCAGATTTTATTCTTTGCCTTTGCATGACTGATTGCTGTAACTCACTGTTATCATGCGTTCAGTCAGGTGCAGATTGTGTCCATTGGAAAAGTAAACTTTTGCTTTTTATATTGCATCAAACTTGGAACGTCAAGGTGTCCAAAATGCTAAGAATTATATCGTGACATAAATAATTCTTATTTCTAGGTTATGAAGAGATAATTATTTGTCTTGTAAGCATTTTTATAAACCTACTATTTTATATTTCGAAAAATCTTAAATGTGTGGTGACTGCTTTGTAGTGAAGTTTCATATATCAACTAGTTGTGAGATAACATTCTGGTCATTCTACTAATAAAAGAAAATTTCAGAATTAAAGAATTTACTATGCAAAGTTTATTTGTCAGATGAATGGTAGGACTTGTGTAGTTTTATTTCCACTAAGTGAAAAAGAACCATGTTTTTAAGCAGTGAGATAATTTGATAGATCAGCAAGGGTATTTCAGCTAATAGCCTGTAAGAGCAACAGAAGAATCCGATTATTCTCTTGGAGGCTCTTTCAGAATTCTATGAAAATAAATTTCATCCAGAAAGATACTGGACTAGGAGTAGCGATGGGCATTTTTCCCTATAATTGAGCTGTTTTTATTAATTTTGTAAATATTTTACTAGCCATGTTTGTATAACTTATCCATGTGCATGATGGAAAAATAATTTGTAGTCATCTTTCCCATGTAATAGTATTGATTCATAGAGAACTTTATGTTCAGATCTGTTCCATGGAGGCATGTAATAAGCATCACACGTTCTAAGGTTTTTTTGTCGTAACCACAATTACAAAATGGCAAAATGTTTTCTCTGTATTTATTGTTGTATTTTTCTACAGTGAGATGTGATCTTGCCAAAGCCACCAAGTCTTGGCATCTGGGTCCCTCCTGTCAGTGAATTGATTGTCTGTACTTGCATTGCTCAGTGGCAAATAGGCTACAGCTTTTGCCCCCCATCCTTATTTTCAGATTCTGGATCATTCTTGTTCACAGCTGAAATATGGATAACCTAAGTTCAAAGTGGTGATTTATTTGGGGTATCTGAAAATCATTGTAGCAAAATGAAGCATGATTAGTCTTGCTGTGAAGTATCTTTAATCTTAAAAATATCAACTCAAAAGTGTTTGACATTTTATCTTGTAATGTTTAAATAATTTTCAGTAAAAACTGTGAACTTTATTAGGCATGAAAATGATGAGAAGGGAAAGAATTCTGGAAAATGGTTGGTGTGTTATGTAGAAAAATATTTTCAACAGGCATGTCCTCTGCAGACAATCACTTGGGGAACCTCTGATGCCTAGCACCTTCCTCTCATTCAGGTGCGAATTGACAGTTTTTAAAACAGCTTTCAGAGTGATTCTAATCTGTAGCCAGGCTGCAGGCTGTTTTAAACTAACTTGCCCCTGCTGACCTGATGGCATCATATTTACATGTGAAAATCTAGCTGGACTCAGTATTATGCTTTTACATCATTACCTGATAGACAGTTCTTTGTTTTATTTGTCCATTATAAAATGTATAGTGCTGACCCCACTTCTAAAGATTCTTATTCAGTAACTCAAAGGTGGTAAGACTTTAAAATCTGGTTATAAAAATACCACAGGTGATTCATGTGCAGGTAATCTAAGAATGACACCTTAACAAATATTCTAGACTCCAGAGAGGCCTGGCTTTATCATATGCTGGCTTTTGACCTTTAAAAAGTCAACTTCTCAGAGCTCCAGTTCCCTTATTTGTAAATGGAGATAGAAGATAAATACCTACCTCAAAAGTTGTCAAATAGGGATAAAAAAAACATATGAAAGCTCTTTGAAAACTGTAAATTGTAAAATATAAGGGATAGGATTATTGAGGATTTAAGAGATTTATGTGAGGACTGCATTCCTTGATGTGTGCTTAGTTCGTGTGTACTTTCACTCTTCTTTTTTTTTTAAACAAAAAGTACCAAAAAATTAAATGTTGAAAAAGAAGGTTTTTATCAGGCATAAAAATCCGTTTTCTGATAATAATTTGTCTATCATGTTGTTTCTTTCAAAGGAAATATATATTAATATTTTTATTATTAATTCTTCATAAGATATATTTGAACATTTGGCCTAAAATGTTTTTTCTTTTTCCTCTATCTGCATTATCTTTCTCTTTAGAACTGGAGTTAGTGCTTAAGATGGGGTGTGAATTCCCCCAGAACTGACATTTAATAAAGCTTTTCTCTGAAGGCCAAATTTATAATAACTCATTTATAAGTAAATTAATAATTCATGAGGCTTTTGTCTGAGAATCTCTTCTGAGAACAGCATGAGAGGACCAACACAAACGTTCAGAAACAAAAATAAGAAGTTAAAATAGAAGGTACCAGTTTGAGCTCAAAGACGCTGTCAGGCATCACCATCTGCATTGTATTATCAGTTGCCAAAATGTTAATTGGTTTTCCTGTACAAATGGCCAAGTATAGACAGTTAAGTGAACATCACTATGAAAATCTGAACTTTGTGCTCCCTGATTTTATGTATTCTTTTGCATCTTCTCTCTTAAATTAACTGTTATGTGCATGCAAATGCTACATTGAGATTTCAGTTACTTTCAGTATCTTAATTTTGCTCCACAGAATTTATTTAATATTGTTGTTTAGTGTTTTGAATAATAGTATTTTGTTTGGGCCATGTTATTCATCAAACTAGTGCTCCAAATTAAAGTTTTTTAAGAGACAGTTGAAGAACTCCATGTAGCAAAACAGCATTTTCAAGTTTCAGCTAGCTTAAACCAATTTGAGCGAGTCTGGGCGGCTTTCTTACCGTATGTTTAACTTTAATTTGTGTTATGATTGGCATATGATAATGTTTAGTGTTTTATTTGTTAAGCTGACACTGAGAGGACAGTAGTGCTCTCTAAAATATTAATATATAGTCAAAAGGTTTTCAAAAAGTACTTTGATTTCACCAATATTGTAGTTAGTTTATTTAATAATTCAAAGATTCAAGACAATATTAAATTCAAAATAGTAATTACTTTCAAAGAAAAATTGATTAATAACTGAATAATTAGCATGGGGCTTAGTATACCATAAATTTTTCAATAAAGAAACGAATGAAGAACTCATGTCATACAAATCACTTTTATTCTAGTAGTGAGATCTCACTTCAGTGAAATTTGAAGGATCTGATTTAAATTAAGTGAAATGAAGTCTGCTTTACAAAAATAACATGCAGCAAGTAACGCAAAACAAATTGTACCAAATGAAGCTTATTTCTTCTATAGTAACAGTCCATATTACTATTTAAATTAAAGAAATACATACACACACACACACACACACACAAACTTGTACCAATACTTTATATTAATTTTTAAACGTGAAAGCTATTCTTAGAATTATTTATGCTCTTTTTGGTTTATGTGAAGTTAGGTCTTTGTGTATTAGTTGGATGAATAAATATTCAAGCAAACATTAGTCATGATTTTCTTTTCCTGATGCTTCTTAGAGCAGATTTATAAAAATTCAAAGAATCTCTTCAAATTAGAAAATGTTTTCAACATTATAACTTACCTTGTTATTTTCTTTGTGACAATAGCTGGAAATAACTGAAATTGTAACTATCTTGGTTTAAGCTATAGCCCCGTGAAATAAAATGAACTACTTAAATTTTTTTGTTAAGATTAAGGATCATTGGCTGAAGCTTAGAAAAAATTAACATATCAAAATTTCACTCTGGTGATATTTATACTGCTTTTGGCATGCCAAAGGTGCATTTCTATATTATCATTCCTGGATAATACACAGTAATGAATATTCCGCTGGGCTTGGACATCAAAGACCTGTAATTATGATGTGAGCTGGACAGGTCATTTAACTTCTCTTAGTCTCAATTTCTTCAGTGTAAAATGAGGATTAGACCATTTTTGGTCCCAAGTCATCTCACAGGATGTTGTGAGGAGCAGATGAGATAGCTTGTATTTTAGTTCTGTGTAAGCTATAAATGTCTCTATTTACGTTTCTGTTAGAACTTTAGGGGTTGTAGAACACAAGGCTGTGGATACAGGATGGGCAGTGAAGCCCAGTATTCATTTGTTACCATCGTTAAATCAGCAACCCAGTTACCCTTTTAAGAGTGAGGGTTTTTTTTTAAGAGTAGCAGTTCCCTTAGATTGTGTTGGCTCTTTAATAAATGTCACACCACGGGATGCTCTCAAATTTTATATGATGAATTTGTAGGTCACTTTCAACAGAAATTGGGGGTTTTCATTACATGTTATTTTTGACATGGAATTATATAAAATAGTTTGACTTCACTGAAATTTGTAAGAAAAATACAAAAAGGAGTGTAGGCCTTACGATTTCTTTTTCTTTAAGGACTTTCATGTACCTAATTCTTTCTGATTAATAACAAGTTTTTAAAAGGTGATTATTGTAACTTATTGTTTTTCATCACTGCAAAACTTTAAATTTTAAGTTATAGCATCTTGTTTGTGTATTTGTATATATAATCTTTTAAATCCGCATAAAAGGTAAGGGTTTCTCCATTTTTTCCCCATATTTAAACACACAAAAAATAACATCTTAATAGAACCAAGATTTACAAAGGAACTCGTGATTCTTTTAAGCTTTTTTTATCCCTTTTTACAGATGATTAAAATAAGAAAATGTGTTTACATTTAATTCAGCTGTGATTCTTAGTAGCTGTGTGATTTTATACATTATTCTTACATCATTTCTATTTCATACAAAAAATTATTTTGACATCTCTTCGCAGTTCTCTTCCCTTCTTTTTTCTTCCAGCTGTATGAGTTTTGGGAAAGGAACAGGAAGAGCAGGCATCCTTGACCTTCCGTCTGACTGTAGTCAGTCTCCTGGACTTTTTTCCTAATTTAATTTTAAGCCTAGATTTCCTTAGTAGCCAAATTGATATAGGATTATAATTTTCTCTCAGGATCCAAAATCTAGGACAAAAATGTTAAGGTCTGCCCAGCCATCTTTGTAAGCATTACTATTTTGGTTGATCTGTAAAGATGTAGTATACTTAGTTGATGAGCATATTTCTTATTTTGTAGTCTCTAATTAGTAAAATTTTGTTGCTGTAAAGGTAAAAGAAAGTTTCACATATATTTTAGTCAGATACCATTCCAGTTGAGGGTAGTTCAGTCTATTTAAATGCATTCATTAAAGGATAGCTTTCTTCATATTTTTTAAAGAATTACCTATTCTCAGGATACCTATTGTATCCTTTTTTACACATTTTCATTGGCGTGATAACATTGCTCATAATTTATTCCCATTTTATTGGTCATGTCACCAGTTTAACCTGATAGTTTTTTTACCTTGTAATTTGGATTTTGGAGATTGTGTTTAATTATTTTGTTAATCACCATTCACTAGTAACATTAGTATTTATAAGACTGATACTTTTCAAGCCTGTTATTTTATCATATTTCCTGAAATAGGTGAACTACATTATTATTATCATTATCATTATTATTATTATTACCCTGGGGTTTTAGTTACATAAGTCAGCTTGTTTATATTGCTAATTTGCAAACATTTTCTTGTGTTGTACTTATTGACTTAAAAAAAAACCTTAGAGCTGTTTTCTAAATTGGCAGGTTTTTATTTTAATGTTTAGTAAAAATGCATTGTTATTTTTAAATACCACAGGATTTTGAGCCAGTAGATCTGATTTCTATTTTTGCCTCTCTTTTCTTTTTTTTTAAATATTTTATTTATTTATTTTTAGAGAGAGGGGACGGGAAGGAGGAAGAGTGGGAGAGAAACATCAATGTGTGGTTGTCTCTCATGTGTCCCCTACTGGGGACCTGGCCTGCAACCCAGGCATGTGCCCTGACCAGGAATAGAACTGGCAACCCTCTGCTTCACAGGCCCGTGCTCAATCCACTGAGCTACACCAGCCAGGGCGATTTTTGCCTCTCTTTTCAAAGAACTATTTAACTTTGGCATTTTACCTCTTGAAACCTTGCTTTTCTCATCTGCAAATGAAAGAAACGAGAGCATTAGATTAGGTAGTGTCAAATTCCACCTATCTCTAATATGGTTATACCTTGACCATTTTATAATCATCATTCTGGGCTTTTATTCTTGTTATTCTTTCCAAGACTATATTTACTAGATAAACCTGTACTGTTAATACAATTTACCCTTAAATTGGTAGGAATCAAATATGTTAATTAACTTTGTTTTCCATTCATGATTTTAAGTAATTTTAATGGAGGAAAATTATATTACAGGTAATAAAAGTGAAAGAATGGTTGTGTGACTTTTTGTATGTAAGTCTCCTAAAGCACCAATATAAGCATCTTAAAATTTATATACCAAGAAAGTGACATATTATAGTCTTTGTTCTCTTAAATATGAATATAGTTAGTCAGCCTAAACTTTAAATAAACTGCATTCATGATAAAATTAGTGAACAAAGCAGTGATACCACCGGCCCACACAGCCAATTAAAAAAGCTATCACATTTACCAACATTAAGGTAGTTATAAAATATAAAAGAAATTTCAGGGGAGTGGATTGAAGCTTTCCTGTTCAATAATTATTCTTAAGCTGTATTAGATTCATTGAATAAATACGGTTGCCAGATTGCCATACAGGTGTATATCTTGCTTTAAAATACTGTTAAAGATAAATGTGGCTTGTTACTTTTAAAATTTCTTCTGGCTGCACAGAAGATGTTTCCATGAGCCTCACTATCTATCTGGTAAAACATAGCGACGGCGATTCCATTAGTTCATCTCAGCGGAATTCTCCTTTAGATTTGTTTTTTGAGAATCAGGCCAAGGAGGTTTCTCTTACTTTTCAAGATCATTGTCTTTGCTCTAATTGTCTGCATTGGCTCATCAATCTGTTGGACAGTTTGGTGTATAGATTTGCAGTCTGGTTATTGGTCTCTGGTCTGATGGGTGGAGAAGAAGGATGGAAGGTTGGTGCAGGAAGGTGACCTGGTTTCTGGTGTGGATTCTGGGGTCACACTTGATTCCTTGCCTTTGGTTAGTTCACAGAATCAGGCAGTTTTCCTGGCTTCCAGAAGTTAAATTAGATGCCCACTCCTCTCATTCAGACATGCCTGTATTACAATCTTATTTTGATTGCCTGTTAAAAAAATAATCTTTATTTTCAATATTCTGGCTCTGCATGTTTTACTACATTTGTTAAACTTGAACCTGATGTCCAAGCATTTCTTTGAATATTTTCTGGGGTCTGATAATGGGATATTCTATAAGATGAAGCAGATAATCCTAGGGTGATTTAATTTATATTAACCATCTAGTTTTTCTATTTCTCTACTTCTCCCTTTCCCAGTTTTGAAAAGGAAATTTATAAATGTCTTCTTCCTTTACTCCTTTATTCCTGCCTGAGATAATTTTCCCCAAAACTACTCTTGTCAGCAGAAATATTTAATATGAAATAATTCTATATTTCTGAGACAAGAACAACATAGTAGTTCTTTGCATTATGTTGAGGTGAATATGTACTTGAAAATAATATATTTTCTTTTACGTGAACTTAAAATTATTTTTAAAAATTATAAAAATAACTCCGTGAAAATGTTAGTCTGGAAGTTCTCTTGTTATCGGTGCTATTTCTACCTTAGCTGTGGGTTATCAGAGTAAATCTGAATTTTTTGTCTTTTTTTTTACTTCAGCTCTAAATTACTGCATTTCACATACGTTTAACACTAACTTCAAACAACTTTTCTGCTTTTATTTTCAAATGCTAAGTTTTATTTTTGGGAGTTTTATCCATTGAAGTTTACTTGGGCATGATAGAGATATCACCATCCCGCTCCCCCAGCCATAAAAAAAAAAGTTAATTTGACACTGAAAAGCTATTAAATTGTCTTATTTTTTGTTAATTGAAAGAGCTATGGAAGCTGTTTCTTTTCATTTAAAATTTTTTAATTAAAGAAAATACTTTGCTACGTTTTAATCTAATAGTGAAATTGGGTTGTTTATAGCAGTTTATATATCTACAGTTAATAGTTATCAGTGATTCCACTTTTTGTAATATGCAATACCCACAGCTCACATTTATTTAATAGGGGCTTTTTTTAAAGATATAAACATGGATATTTACTTAGAGAATATAACAATTTTAAAAGCTGATAATCACAAACATCACAAAATCCAAAAAATATTATGTATTAATTAAATGCCTGCCATACTTCTCTACTCTCTCTCTCTCCTTTTTTTTCAGCTTTTCTCCGTTTTGTCTTGTGTTCTTAATGTTGCACAGCATTGCGAATGTTAGGTTATTGTCATCCTCTCAGCAGAAAGCTCTGGTACATGAGCTCTTTTTTCTGAGAGGCAGGCCAAGGAGATTCTTACTCCTTGGTCATAGTTGGATAATTGAAATTGGTGGTTTTGTGGGTTAAAAGTATCAAATGATAGCAATTTTGTAATATACACTTAAGAAACAACCAAACAAAAGATCTCTCAGAGCAGATAGACGTGTTGACTGCCCATCCCAGCTCTTCTTACCAGCCTCTCAGAGGCTTTGTGCAGGAGACTCTCAAACGGCAGGTAACCACAGGTCTGCAAGAAAAGCTTTGTTTTGTTGTTAACTTGTCCAGTTTTCAAATTTATTTTGTCAAAAAGACTTCAGTAATTGAAGCAGATGCCTTTTGGGCATACATACATTACATAAGCTTCCATTAAGTCTGTGTGTAGTTTTTAAGCTTCATAACCTGAGATATTGTCATATATCAGTGGATTAATCCGTAAATATAATTTAAAGGCAAAAAAACCCCTCCCCCATCTCATATCTAATATGGACTCAAATTTTCCTAATTACAGAATTTCATCTTCTTGGTAGGCATTCTAAAATAAAACTACCATGTTATGTAGTCAGTGTTTCCCTTAAAATGCCATTTAAAGATTTTTTTGTACCTATATTTGTATTTCAGCTTACAAGCATAAAAGCATAAAAGTTTTATAAATGTATAAAAATACAAAGCTTCTACACTGGAAATCCCCAGTTTTAGGTACAGCTATGATCTGAAAGGTTGTAAATTGGGTTCTTTCAACTCAAATGTTGTTACATTTACTCATATAGACAATAATGAATAGTAAGGGTAACAGGTTAGCCAACAAGAGCTGACCTAGTGCATTCCTGTGTTAATCTAGGTGCCTTGGTTTTGGATAAACTTTTGAAGTGCAGAAAGCTTACTTTGATCTCTCAGTAACTGCCTGGTACACTTCTTCCAGTGTGACATGTGAGCCCTGCCCGGTACACACCCTCTCCTTCGCATTCCCCGCGATCTTCCTACCGGCCTTCCATCTCCAGTCGTCCTTAGCGATACTTATCTGGAGTGTTAGGAAGAAGGAAATTTGCTTTAACTAATTCATAGTAAAGCGTTAGTGACTATAGCCCTTTTACCTGTCTTAAAGAGAAATTTGCATTTAAGAACAAACACAATACTATTAGCACAAATTACTATCCATTAAGAGACTACTAAGCTTTAAAACAAAGTGAAAATAAGTTAATTAGTGTTGGTTGGACTATTGTGAGGCAAGAGAGATCATCAAATGACCTAACTTGGGAATCTGCCCCTCTTTCACCAAACCCACATGATGTCCGAAAGTGCCGTATGTTTTCAGTGACCTTGAAGGAGGGGGCTAGTCCTTTGTATTTATGGGTTATACAAAGCCAAGGCCTTGCTGATCCTGTGTTTTTCAGGTTAAGGGCTGTGTCTGGAGTGTGCTAGATACCCATCACCCACACTGTTCTTCCGAGATGGTCTGTGTTTCCATCCCAGTCAACCCTGCCTTCCCACTAGGCCCGTCTTCCAGCTCTGCCCATCGATATCACAGATGAACACCGTCCATTCTTGTGTGAAAAATAACAATAAAGTCTTCATTTCACCGTTATCGACAACTACCACCTCTTTTTTCAAGAGATACAAAGGTAGAAAAGATATGCCTTTTTCATTATTTTAAACTGCCATTTTTAAATAGCCAGCACTTAGCAACTTACTTTTCAAACCTATTTTGAATTAAATTGATGAGGTAATTCGAAAATCGACTCTAAAATTGGAATCCGGCTTTATCGTGTGAACATCTAGTTAGGAAGTGTGTGTGCTAAAGACTTGTGTTCTGTGGCGTTCGTTCTTCACGTTTCTCGATCGCGTGTTTCGAGTCGCCCGTTCGTCCCGGTGGGGGGGTGGCTGTTGTGGAGCCGTGTGCGGGGCCGGTGCCCTCGA
The DNA here is from genome assembly GCA_004027735.1 of Carollia perspicillata. Taxonomy (NCBI): domain Eukaryota; kingdom Metazoa; phylum Chordata; class Mammalia; order Chiroptera; family Phyllostomidae; genus Carollia; species Carollia perspicillata. Next base: position 24,106 of record PVKM010015568.1, read on the forward strand.
CTCGAGCATGACCTGCACCTTCACAGTAGCTGACGTGCTGTGCCCTCTGCTCCCGTAGATTTATTTTGTTTACAGTAGCCGACTGTAACTTTGTAACTGTTTTTACTTAGCACTTTAACTGTGAGTGTACAAACTGATTTTCAATGTAGTGGTTGTATATTTTGGTTATAAATTGGAAATTTTTAATAAAAAATAATTTGTTCTCTGTTTTGTCATTAGTACCTGATTGAATATAACTTTTAAAGCATCTTCTGGACTCTTTCATGTATCACATAGCTACTTTCACATTAGGATATTCTTGCAATATTACTTTTTATTCATAATAACATAGGATTCACAATCTAAAACATGGAAATATATAAACACATAGCACCCTGGGACATGCTTCCTTCTTTCACACCTTTTGTCAGTGTGGTCAGGGCCCACCTCTGTTCGTGGTCATGCCCTCAGTACCTGGCATTATGGGGCACGTAACAGGAGCCCAATAAATATCTGTTGCAAGGAAACAAGTACATTAAAGTATCTATAAATTTCCCAATAGCCAATTCTACCCACATAAGCAAACCAGTTTTGGGGTTTTTGAGGGGGAGGTGGGTGTTTCTTGTTTTGTTTGTTTTATGATTTTTTATTGATTGATTTTAGAAAAAGAAAGAAACATCCATTTGTTGTCTCACTTTTTTATGCATTCACTGGTTGGTTCTTGTCTGTGTCCTGGCCAGGGATCGAACCCACAACCTCGGCATGTCAGATGAAGCTCTAACCAACTGAGCTACCCAACTAGGGCTCTTGTTTTGTCCGTGCACAGGGAGGCAGGCCAGGATTTAAACTGCTATTAGAGTTTCTTGCCTGGATCATACAACTTTTAGTTAGAAGGCACCTTAGAAATCGTATGGTCCAAGCTTTAACCCAGTACAAAAATTCTGCAAAGCCATCTTTCATAAGCCTGTGCTTGAATGGTTTCAGTAACAGGAAGCTCACTACTTTAAGGCCATCCGTTCCATTTTGAGGCAGCTTAATTTGTGTAAAAGGCTTTCCATATGTTGAGTGGAAAAGGTATTCCTTTGTTACCTTCACACACTGGTACTGCTCTACAGATACACGGCAGTGCCTTCACAGTATTATTTTCTAGGCATTTAAAAAATGCTATTTCCTCCTTTTTTTTCTTTGGGCGAAATATGTTCCATTCTCCATTTCATGTCTTATTTTCCAATTCCCTCGTGACTTCCTGTTAGGTCCTGGTTGTTCCCTTGCAAAAGACTCCAGTTGTGAATAGTCTCCAAGTTTTCCACAGAACCGGATATGTATCTCCAGATTCTATAAAATCAGTGACGAACTCAGTGCACAGTATATTCTGCGCCTTACACTTCTGTTAAGTTTCATCACAGAAGAACGGGGCTGTTCTTTTAATAACCATTTTTCTTCAGTCATTGAAAGGAGATGAAGATATGTATACATACATTGTCATCGATTGTTCAAACTCGAATGTTTGCCAGTGAAAGGCAAACATTTCCTGGAGGCACCGACTGATCACTGTGCCAGGCAGTCAACTACGTAACGTCCTTCCTCTCCTGACGGTTCAGTTCAGGTGGAAAAACACCCTGACCTACTGTTACGCAGTTGCTGAATTTAAGGAGTTCACATTCGAAGGGAAGGGAGGAATTTTCGCATGGTTTATGCTGTGTTTAGTACGAGCTAGCTTTGTGGATACACGTTGACCCTCAGCAGATTGGGTACCGAGCAGTGTGTGTGCTGGAGCTCCTAGATACACACGCACACAGTTAGTTTCTTCACCAATGGTTTTTAGCTATGGGATTCCGTCGTCAGAAGGATATATTGATTCTTCGTCTATAAACAAACAATGACAGGCAGTTTCAAGAGAAAGTGTCTAAGCTCCCACTGACTTGGCCTGGCCCTTCTCCCTCTTCGCTACAGCATCCCTTAAAGGACCTGGGTGGAACTTTCCTTTTAAAAATTACAAAGCCGTTCTGTGGTGGTCACACACATCTGCAAGTGATAAAATTGCATAGAACCACACACCCAGAGGAGTGAGTGTAAAACCGGTGAAATCTGAATCGAATAGATGGCTTACATCCATGCCAATGTCTTGGTTTTGGTCTTTACACTTGGTTATGCTGACTCCTTATCCAACCCAAGACATGACGAAACTGAGGCCCAGTTAGCTTGAAGGAAAGCCAGGGCTAGGAAGCCACCTCCCCTGAGTTTCCGAGAGGGGTTTGTTCCACTAGAACGGGGATCTTCATACTTACTTTTGCGTAAAAACCACCTGAGGGGCGTGGGGAGGAAAGGATGAGAAAGCAGGTTCGCAGGCCCGCTCTTCAGAGACTCCGATTCGTCCAGTAGGTCCGAGGTAGAACGGGAATCTGATTCGAAAGCACATGGGACTGACTCTCCTGCCCTAGTGTGGCCCAAGGACCACACTTGGAAAAACAGTAAATCCTCTGCATCACAGGTGGACACACAAGCAGGGGATGATGAGTTGTTTTGCATACTGCATTAGATTTTTTCCCTTTCCCTTTGTCCCAGAATCCCTTGCTCCGCAGCAGCTCGCCTGCGCCGCAGGGTGGGCGCGGGGGAAGTGTGCGGGCACCGACCCGCTGGCCTAGTGCTCGCAGTGCTCCTCCAGGGAGGTGACGGGCGTTCTGAGTCAGCTCTCCTAATGAGCACCCCTTGTTGACTGACTCCGGGGGAGGATCCCATTGTTCATTCCTGGCCCAGAGCCTTCTCTGGTAGGGTTGCGAATGAATAGAGATGCCATGCGGCTCCCATGTTCACCTCAGTGGGGAAAAAGTGGAAAGATCATCAAAAGCAACAATTTAGTTCATGCTTCTCATTGGAAGGGTCAGATTAGCTGGAAGGAAGCTCGTGAAGGCCGTTGGGCATCGCATTTTCACACTTGATCTGTTCCTTTCTTCCTCCGTGCATTACCCCTGCCCGTCCCACCTTGATCCTTTCAATGGGGACATTGTTTGCTCCAAGCCATCCGAAAGAAAGCCTCTGTTCTTTGGAGCAAGTCCTGCTCCCCAGCCCCCAGATGCTCAGGAAATACAACCCCTGAAAAAACAACACGAGGTTGACAACAGGATGTCAGGAGCCCCTGTTCCCGTAAAGGGGCGGGCCTAATCCGGAGACTTCGCTCCTTTTGTTATCCCTGCTTCAGACTCCCTACAGTACTTTCTCTGGTCGCTCTTCATCTCTTGGTAAGAACTCTAGAATGAAAACCCTAGAGCCAAGTGTGTATATTTGGAGTTAAAAATTAAGTTGGAAAATAGGTTGGAATTTGTGGAGCCCAATTCCACAAGGCTTTCCTGGGCGGTGCCCTGCTGACACTCCAAGGAAAGGGCAGCGGTCCCGGGCAGAGATCAGATTCAGATACTTGACACTGAGGATTGCAGTCCCGACAGCCACCTTCTTTAATCCTCAGACCACACTACATGTGTCACAGGTGTGCACAGGTGTGCACAGGTAACCAGGTTCTTAGTGATCGAGGACAAAGAATTGAACCGAACACACAAAGTTTATAGCATAAAGAAAGAGGGAAGATTTATTAAGTGATAGTATACATCACAGGACACGGGAGTGGGCCAGCTCTGCGCAGAGGAAAGAAAGGGCCCACGTGGGCTGGGGGATTCTA
>PVKM010015569.1:0-19098 GCA_004027735.1 Carollia perspicillata
GTTGAGGGCCATAATGCATAAATCTTTCTGCTAAAATGAATCAGGAGGTTCTAAAAAAAATCAAAAGCATAATTTGACAGCCTTTCTCTTGTTTCAGCTTCTTTCATGCCTTAGCTCCCTTAGTTGTGGACGCAGAGGGCTCAACCCCCTAAAACTGAGTCTGAGAGGGGTGTTTCCGCTCTGACTCAAACAGGAAATGCCGGGAGGCTCAGAGAGAGCTGGCTCCTGAGAGTCCTCCAGCCCAGGTTGCAGACGCCACGGATCGAAATGTGTTGCATAACATTCAGGAGAAAATAATGCCAAATTGTGGGGGTTTACCCAAATAAATCCCTTTCAGAATAGTCTGTTGCTAATATTTGGATTTCACTTAAAGACTATTTTCTGTAAATCCTGTATCTTTCAACCTTTTGTACTAATTTTTCCTTTAAATATATCCTGGTCTTGATTAGGAAGCAGTTCTTATTGAATGATCTGAAATCGATTACCATTACACCAATGTAACATTGGTCATTAATTTGTTGAAGTTGTTAATAGTATAATTACTAATTCATACTGAACATTCTTTTCCCCCATTGCATTTCAAGCTATCACAATGCCAATGCAATTAATACCACACAACTGACTGGCACGACTCTCAGAGAATCTGTTAAGTGTGGGGAAAAAGGTTATCGTGGCTTTCTTAAAACTGGAAATTAAACATGTTTTTTTTAGATGTCAGAGGTTTTAAACGCCCATATTTCCTCACAACCAAATGTAATCTTTAAAAAAGTTTATTCACATAAGAAATACTTATGTTTATTCACATACGTTTTACATAGTGCTTCCCAAATTTCTGAATCTTCTAAGTCACATGAGCCCAGTCTGCAGTTTAAGCTTCATGAAAATAACATAGAAATAATAGTAAATATAAACGGGGACCTACGGGAAGGAAGCTTTGGTGTTTCTGAACACGGGGAAGCAAGCTATCACCCAGGCATACACTTCGCCAGTGTTCTCACCAGTTGCTCTTGTTCACGGATTGTGTATCTTGGCTAGACAACCTTTGAGAAAAGGAAACTCCACTTACCTCTGGATCCAATTTCCCAGCATAATGCATGAGTACAAAGCACACCGATGTTGACCTCACCGAGTGCCAAGAAGTTAAAATTACGCTGTGAAGGTTCCAGCAGAAACATTTGAAATTGCTTAGCAGAGGATTCACTTGTTCCCCGTTTTTTCTCAGCAGGAATGAGTACTGCCTTTTGCAAGCTGTTCTCTGAGTTTTTATTACATATCAGTGAAGGGGCAACAACAGGAGACAGAACTTCAAACGCCATCGCTGCTGTGAGGCAGAATGAGAGAGGAGAACAGCCGGGCTAGACAATGGTGCCTGTGTCGGTCCTCGGGGCGCTCCCTGCCCAGCCGCCTGTGCGGGAGTCCAGGACGCTCACCTCCCTGTGAATCCACACACTGGACCTCCGCAGCTCCCCCGCAACACACACACCTTTGCGTGGTTTTCACAAGATTGTGTGTCCTGGAGAAATGCTACATCTGTCGACAGTGAGAAGTGTCTAATGTGGATCCACCGAGCATTTATCAAACAGGCCGCCTGCTGGGGGTGACAGGTATCACCGTGAGCCAGGCAGAGCCCAGACCTCAGACAGCCTTACCGTGGGAGAGTGGAGTGAGCCTCAGACAGTGGGATGTGAGCTGGGGTGTAGATGGGGGATTCCAATAAAAGAAACGAGTTATCCAGTTCTGGTTCTAGGAAGGGGGATGGCTGGGTGGGAGCAGGTGGCAGAGCATTGCTTGGGAAAGTCATCGGGTAAGAAAAGGCCTGAGGGTAAGAAAGGGCACAGAGCGGAGAGTAGTGTGATATGACTTCCAGTAGAGTGCGTGCATGTGTGTGAGTGTGTGCATGAGTATGAGTGTGTGGGGGCGACTGTGTACGTGTTGGGAGGGGAAGGCAAAGCAGCAGGAGGGATGATGGCCATGCTGGAGTGGAAATCGAGGAGCCACATCGCTGAGAGCCCTGGGTGTTGGGAAGGGAGAGTCTGAACTTGGCCTTCAGGACAATGAGCTCATTGACAAGTTTTAGTTAGGAAAGAAGAATAGACACACCTGCATTTAGAAAGACAATTCTAGAGCCAGTGTAAGGCATAATTTGCCTTGGCTGAGAGGCCCATTAGGAAACAGCAAGGAGAGAGAATGGCTTAATGAAAGTGAGGTACTGCTAGGGGGAGACATTAAGAATGGGCCCATTCAAACTCAAATAAAGGTGCATGTAACCCACAGAATCACAGGTTATCTGACCATGGGCTGACAAAGAAGGAAAATTTGAGAATAATGCTTCCTGACATGCCCTGGGCTCCCACGCAGGTGGTGGTATCATTCAGTGGGAGAGTGAACACAGGAGAAAAGCAAATTGGTGTACCAGAAGTGTGTCAAATGATCAAAAAAGGGAGTAGTGAGACTCAGCAGGGCAATACACACTGTTAGAAAATACGGATAGGGTTTAGATACACTGCCAAGTTTTTACTTCTGTTATAGCCGAACAGGTAAATAGTAAATCATTATAATAACGATAGCCAATTTCATAAGAACCCAGTTTTTTTTTTCAAAATAAATACTCTTATCCTTATCTCCACTTTCAGCTCGTTTCTAGTCTTCTCAGTGCTAGTCACTGGTCATGCTGATCTTTCCATCAGTCCACCAGACCTTCGGAACCTCAAACCTCCAACGGAATTATTGCTCAGATATGCACAGCAACACCTTATGTTCTGGCCTCTAAAGTGCTTTGGAAGGGTTAAGTGTATGCAAATATGAATGGTCTAATCAACATTTCCTTGTCTTGGTAGTTAACAATGGACTACTGGCTGCAGAGACAAGTCCTACTGAATGAGGTTTCAGAAAGAAGCCAAGTGCTTGAACTTCAGTCATTACTGGCATCATGGATAAGCACAGCGCAAGATTCTGGGGGGAAATGAGGTGTGAGAAGGGATCCCTAAATAGTCAGAGTCATATACATACATATACACACGGTAGAAGCTTTCTGAGTGCCTACAAGTTATATATAACATGCGTCATAGAACTAGATGTCATAGAATATAATGCAGTCAAGTTATGTAGTAAACATATACAGAATATGTGGTGTGCAACAAAAGGATGGAATAAGATAAAGAAGATAAGAAACATGATTCCTATACTCATTAAAACTGCAGCGCAGCTGATAATAACAGATACCCAATAACAGTGTATGATCTCACATCAAACTAGTCCACAGGGAGGAAAGGGACGTAAACTTCAGTGTAAATCCCACTGGAAATTTCAAATCCTCAGGGACTCTTTCCTTCCCTTCCCCAATATTGTGGCCCCTTGTAGCTGGCATTCAACCTTATTGCTAATTGTGATTAGTGGCTATAGTTTTCTACATTCTTGATTTTAATCTGACTCCATTAACAGAATATAAGACCCACAAGAAGAGGAATCAAGGCCTCCTTGTCACCCTATGTCCCTGAAACCTAGCACGTAGTGGAGTATTTAGTAACTGTATATGTTTGTCAGAAAATTAATCTAATTGGATATTTATATTAAAATAGACATTTGACATTTGCATGGAATCATGAGTATTCCATATTAACTACTATGCTTTCAGCTTCTTATAAGTTAATTTGATATTCTACTCCTATGGCAGGTCTGTCTGTCTGTCTTCAACAGAAAAATCCAAAGTTCCCAAGGATCTTTATTCCTTCAGTCTTTCTGAAATCTAGGATCTTTGATGTCATGATCTGCATTTTAGTTGTTCTTATCTTTTTAAAGTATGAATAACAGGTAATAGATAATAGGTATTCAATAAATATTTATTAGAAAAACAAAAGAGAAAGATAACCAAGAAGGTTTTTAGTACTTTAATTAATAGGAATATATCAGAGAAAAAATATATTTTATTTCAGTGGTTTATTGATTATTTAAAACTTAATCATTAAAATTAACATTTAATAATGACCAGATAAGCTTTTGTTTATGGTGGGTTTTTAACCATCAACGTGTATTTGGAGGGGCAAAATGTGTGTGCTCAGGGATTATGACAAAAATGCTGACACGACTCACAATCGAGAAAAATGGGACAAATGGCATTGTGCTTTCTCTTCTTTTCCTCTGAGAGAAGTGACATTCACTGGTACCTAAATGTCTTTCACATTATTTCCAGAACCATTTTCAACTGGTTTACAATGCTTATCCTCAAACTTTTGTCAACTTTTGCCGCTAGAGTATGTGAAATCATTTCAGGTGCTGAGCACTCATGTGGACCTCAGTGCCAACGCCTACAGTGTCCCATGGATCTGGAGTGTGAGACCTCAACCAAGACTGTCAGCCTTAGCCATGGTCAGGCCCAGGTGTTGGTGCCTCACCGTCTGTGCCTTTATCAACTCAGGCTGAAGTCCCTGAACTTAACAAATACAGTGAAAAGAAGCTCTGGGGAAAAACAGCAATTTCCTCAACCTGAACCTTTAGAACACCAAAAATACAGTAACAAGCATGAAACAATTGAGGCACACACATCGATGGCACAATACATGACAATAACCCCACTTTTGGGATGCTTTAAATTAAGGATTTCAAAGACGTTTACGTATCTACAATAACGGCCAGTTTACCAGGCACGGCATTTTTAAATGGACAGTTATCTAGACTCTTCGTAGTTTAATGAAATCACGTGAGTGAAGAGCTTCACAGATTGTGAGTCAAAGTATATTTTAGTTATTTTTAATATTCTTTGAATCTTAAAGATAAATTTGTGTATGTAGATAGATGAATCTGTAGCAGAATACCTGTTTATAGTACACTGTAATCTCAAGCAGTATTTTAGAAGTTAATTAATTAAAGACATGATACGGTCCAACCATAACGAATAACAGTACATTATCATTTTCCCTTTGGAAAAAATATGATATGTAAATCAATGGATATACATATCACTGATTGGTTATTTTTAGCCAAGAATATATTCCAGTGGCAACTGTATTGACATCAATCTAGCTGATGGTAGCTTAAACTAAAACACATTCAATTAATTCAGCGGGTGAGGTCGGCTAGGATGCGTTTCTGCTGGGGAAGTGAATGTGTGCCACGTGGGTAAAGGAGACTTTCTCTTCCTAGATACTGATTTGGGCTCGATGTCCCCAGAAAGGAGGGAGTGACAACATAGTTACCCGCACGAGACATGTCACAAAATATTAGAACAGAGAGCAAACAGAAACCTGAAAATTAAACTATTTTCCCAAAGCCACAGCTAGCTGCCAGAGCGCCCTACCTCCTTCCTTTGACAAAGGAGGGAGGGACAAAGGACCATTAGGGAGGGGAGGGCTGGCAGATGTGTGTGGAGATTTCTGCTGGGACGGTGCAGGGTGACTTGGCCTGAAAGCACCCCAGCACCCCAGCCGGGCACCCAACTGTCAACCCGGGCACGTGCCCTGCCCCGAAATTGAACTGGCAGCCTTCTCTTTGTGGGATGACACCCAACCCACTGAGCTACAATGGTCAGGGCTAGACAGTTATTTTCTCAAAAGTCACACTCATTGGGACTAAACTAGATGGCGAGACTTCTCGGTTGAACTTCCTAGCAAAAACTAAGCATCACATCTTCAAGAAGGGCAAACAAGACTGCATCACAGGCTTAGACTCGATCTTCTGAAGTTTCCATGTTGTCTGTTTGGGGGGAGTATCATGAAGAAAGTTCAGCCTGGTCACTGCTGTGCCCCCTTTCTTAAACGTCTAATACGTGCATCACCGCCTGAGGGACTTTCTCCATCCTGGGACCTGTCAAGATAAAAATTGACTCAGGTGTGGAACTTGACGAGATGGGACATGGTTATACTGAAGAGATCCTTCCGCATAGCTGTTTCCAAGAAGGGATGAATATCAGAAATGTTTAGTTTACACATTTTCCATTGGGTGGCTTTTTCGGATTCTCACTGCTGTAACACTAACAACCATTAGGCTACGTCATTCTTTAATTGTGTTCTTAAACTCAATTGTGGAATCCACTTCAAGCTTGTATCTGTAGATGTTGGATTCCTGGAATCTAAGCAGATATATAGTAAAGGGCTAAAGTAAATAATTTAATTTTTGATTAATAAAAGGCATATGCTTCTTCCAACAAAATTAAAATCTGATGCTTTATTAACAGTTATATGGAAATACTTTGAATAATTATAGCCAAAATAACTTATATTCAGTGTACAAAGAAATTCCAGATTTGAACCCTGTGCATAAATTTTATGAAAAGTTTTTATTGCTGCTGCATTATCTTATCAAATCTATATTTTTATCAGGGATCACAGAATGCCACTGGTAGACTTCAACTTGAGACATGAATCTCATACACTGACAGCCAACAGCTTTGAAAGTCACACGCAACCCCATAGAAACAACACTAACTCCACTAACTTTGACCTGAATGTCACACTTAATAAGTGCAAATTCCAAAGATCTGTACAAAAGTATTCAGAAGCTCTATATTGCTATCTATTCCGAAGATCTATCAGCAAGCCCATACTTTCAATGTCAAATATTCCAAGAAATATGAAGTTGACTAAATATGACCAGGGATTGTCATGTTCAGGTACTATTTATACAGAGAATGTAAAATGAATGTGATATACCATCTTAGTTATCAACTGTTGCATAACAAACTACAACAGATTAAGTGGCTTCCAGCGCCCTGAATAACTCAGACACACACAAATACACACTCAAAACATGCACACACAAGCGCACACATATCCAGCCTTTGAAAGATCTGGAGTGAGCAGATGCTACCGAATGTCATGGCTACCTTCCATCCATCAGGTGTCTCCCTGTTTCCAGTCTCAACGGCTGTTAATTTTTCTTTCTTCTCACATATTTTAAGTAGAAACAAGGCAATGGCCAAAGAAGGAGATGGGAAAATCGTTTCTTCAAAAAAGTAACTACAAAGCTAGATGAAATGACACAAATAAACATTTTATAACTCTGGAAATTGACCAAAGGCATGCGACAACCAGAGATGCATTTTTCTTTGCAAAACATCTGAACTTCACCTAAGAATATAGAATTCTATGGCATCAACAACAACAAAAAAACAGAACTTAGGCCCTTACCTCACACTATAAACAAAAATTGCTTCTAAATGAAATGGAGACCTAAATGTAATATTTAAAACTATGAAATTTGAAGAATAAAGCATAGGAGAAAATCCCCATGGGCTTTGGTTGAGCACAGAATTCTTAGGCAGGACAATGGAAGCACAACCCGTAAAAGAAAAATCTTGATAACTTGGCCTTCATCAAAATTTTTCAAAGACTTAGAATAATGTCAAAAGGCACTATTTTAAAAAGGCAAGCCTCAGACTAGGAGAAAATATTTGCAAGTTACATATCTAATAAAGGACTAGTACGTAAACTATATAACAATACACCTCAATAATAAGACAGAAAACAATAAAGAATGAACAAAAGATTTGAATAAACATTTCCTCAAACAATATATACAAGTGGCCAAGAAGTACATGGAAAAAACTCTCAGCATCATTAGTCTTTAGAGAAAGGCCAATTAAAACAGCAAAGATATACCACTGCTCACCCTCCAGATGGACAACAAGAAGCCTTGGCAAGGATGTGGAGAATTTGGAAACCTCACTCCTTGCTTGTGGGAATGCGTGAAGGTGCAGCCACTTTGGAAGAGAGTCTGGCAGTTGCTCAGAACGTTACACCTTCATCATATGACTCCGAAATTCCACCCTTACTTATCCAGGAAAAATTGCTACCATGTATCCACTCAAAGACGGAACATGTGAATGGTGATCAGAGCATTATTCATAACCAATAAAAAAATGGAAACGTGCCGAGAGGACAGCTGGTTGGTGGATGGGTCAGCGAAATGCGGTGCATTCGTGTGACAGAAAACCGTGCAGCAACTGAAGGGCTCCGGTGGGGGTGTGGCGCAAAACCGGAGGACCTCAGAAAACGTTATCCTGAGTGACAGCAGCAGGACACTAATGACTGCGTATTCTTTGATTCCATGTCTGTGAAGGGCCTCGGAAAGGCAAACTTACAGGGACAGAAAGCAGATCGGTACCTGTCGAGGGCTGGGTGGGGCTGAGGGCTTAAATAAAGGTGAGGTTTTCGCCGAGAGTGTTTCATGGACCCCAGGACACTGGATGTGATGATGGGAGTGGAGATGATTGCACAGCTTTGCAAAGCAGTTAATTTACAGCAAATAAATTCTATATTACTATAATTTTTTAAGAACTATTTTAACTGAGCACAATATTCCATCTTCATCCCTTCTTTCGCTTTAGCATCATCTTTCTTTTTTACACATGCACACGTGTGCAAGCAGGTACATATGTGTATATTGAGTTACTTCATGTTTTACCCACCCCGCCCCTCAGAGTCTTTCTTTCACTTCTCATTCTCTGTATTCCACGCGTTATGTTATATAGCAGATTCTTTCCTGACTTTGCCTGTAATCTCGTGGCTTTGAAGCAAGAGCCTTCTCCTGTATAGTTCTTCAAGTTTTCTTCACGAGGTTCTTTGCAAAGAAACCCTTTTTAAAATCATACATTTGACATCAGACTTCTAAAAACAAAAACAAGTGTTCTGTGATAGTGTCAGCAATCACAGAACTTTATAAAGTTAAAAAAGAATTACTAGAAAACAGCCAAAAACATTCCGTGTGACACTAATCTGAGAGAATTAAATGTATTGCTTTATTTTCATACAGTTTAGTCAGGATTCATATGACATTTTGCAATTAAAATGAAAATGATTCGTTAGGTGCACCTTGGCAATATTTCAGTGGAAGGATAACTTAAAGGCAGGAGTTTCAATAATGATCAAATACCATCACAAGCACATGGCATTCACTGGCCTGCCTGGACTCGATAACTTTAAAATGATTCGCCTTTATTTTTCTAAGTTGATCTTGGCCAAATTTTTCTAAAGATGTGCGTTTGTGATTTTAATACAGTCTTCATTGTGCAGATCTAATTTGCCACCAGCTCATTATTCTCAGCAAGTTGTTTTTATCCACGTAGTGTGATCTCATAAAATTTCCAACTGACTCGGTGTTAGCAAATGTGGGAGAATTGGAACACAAAGTCCTAGTTTTTAGAGTAAAAATCACCAGTGAAAAATTTTAAAGTATCATTTAATTCATTGTTGCCACACGATAAACACGCTGAATAGCAACTGCATGTACCATTTGCATGTACCACTGCCCCTCTTCGTAGGTTTGTGGATCTGGCTCATGTTTTCTGCTGTTTATGCCCCTTTTTTCCCCACATAGCACTACTTTTAAAATATTGCTGAGTCAAGACATAGCCAATTCCAAACCAAAAACAACCATTCATCCTGGGCCAACTGTTACTTCCATTTTCTTATGAGAACTACAGTGACAGCGGCTGATGCGTGGGCAACTCTCTCACATCCCAGAAACTCAGGCTGACCGAGGGGAACCTTTGTTATCTTCCCCTGCGCCTCCTCAGAGATCCTCGAAAAGGTTTCCACACTTGCCAAAAATCCAGCTACAGCTCGGAAATGAGCTTACAACACTCCCTTATTAAGGTTTACCGCATTGTAATGGGTCAAGTTGAGAGGACCTCTGCCTATCTTCCAATGTGTGTGGAATGCAGGAGTGCTGGACGGTTACCATTTCCACCGGCTAGCAAAAGAACCCTGAGAACGACAGATGACCTCATGTTTCAAGGTAAAAGCAGTTTACCATTAAGAAGACTATATTTTCTCAGCAATAAATAAGGCACTGAGCGCTACTAGAATCTTTTCAAACAATCTCACTTTGAGACCTAACACTCGAGAATGCCTGGCCCTGGGCATGTTGATTCTGGGTTTTCATGAGTGGGTAGTCACTCCCCTCAAGCTACTGACTTCACTGCTCTATGCCCACTCACCCTGTGTGTTCACAGGGGGCGTGTGTTCAGATAGACTTATAATGGGTGTAATAACGGTGTTCTAAGGATATCCAGATTTCCCTAACATTTGCAGATAGATGAGTTATTTAGTTTTGAGACACAAGAGTCTAAAAGTCTAAGTCACCAGAATATCTACTTCCTTTTCTTTTTTTATCTTTACAGGAGTACAGAAATAGTCTCATTCCCTTTCTTTGGCTTAAATGTGTTTCTCTCGCTTAAATATTTTTCTCATTTTTTTTGTTGGATTGACCACTGATGTTTTCTATTTCAAGTTAAAAGTAGGTCATTGTTTTCCAGTGCCAAAAAACTAACAGCAAAGTCACAACGTGCTCCTCGGAAATCCATTTGTCAATGGCAGAGCTGAGGTAGAAGAAAATATGGAGGCCCGGAACTTCTCCTGTCTGCCTTCTGTAGCGTTGTCTTGAATCTTCATTGTACCTGCCCAGAACCTTCCGCAGATGACAACAGAATGAATAAGACATCCGAGGGGATATTTTTATACCCTGGTAAAGAAAAATACAACCACATTCTTATACCGCTCAGTGGCTCGTGCTCACACTCAGGCACCTTTCATTTTGTGCTGTTAGAGGGTGGATTCCCTGAAATCAAGTTGGCAGGCGGGCACAGAGAGCCATCCTAGTCCATGGGAACCATCTAGAACAGATGGGAAAAGCTGACTGACTGTCAGAAAAGAAAGTCCAAAGAGCAGATGGACGGGGAAGCGGAGTGTTTTCAGGATTTGTCAGTGCTCAGGAGGGGTCAAAATAGACATATTTGGCTTTGGCTGAGAAGAAATGAGTCATAAAAAGAATTCATGAGGCATGAGCTTCTGGGTCTACAGTCATGTTTAAAGAATGTCAAATCAATAACAGAGGCAGCAGCCTAGTTCTTGAGAATCGCAAAACTGCTTTATGGAGCGGGAAAATGAAATAGAAACCTCAGGAGACGATGTCTTCCACAAAACTAGGTGACAGGATACACCACCCCCCCTCCAAAAGAACCTGTAAATTGAGTAGGTGGGACCAGATCACAAAAAGAAAATTCTAAAAATGATATAACCAGACAACAGGAAGATGTTAATGTATAGCAGAGAGTAATCAGGAAAGGAAAAAAATAGAAATCAAAACTAAAATTAAAAAAAAAAACAAAAAATACAGGGAATATAGTAAGAAAATGCAGAAGTTGAAAAGGAGAAAGTTTTTAAGTCAAAAGTGTGGAGAAAGATATAGAAAAGGGCTTGTGGGGGAAAAGATAAGCTTTGAAAAGAGGCCATGAAGCTGTGACATATGTGTAAATGGAGGCTCTGGAAACTAAAGTACAGCGAGGCCAGAAAGGGCTTCTACGCTGGGGAGATCAACTCAGGATAATCAATGGCAGGCCATAGCCAAGTAAGTCATCTGAAATTTAGAGAACAAAAAGAAACTCTACGGACATCCAAACAAAAAGAGAATATAACTTGTCCAAGAGAGAAACTCCGAAGAGCCCAGACTGACTCACATCAAGACTTGGAACCAAGTGACAAGAGAGAAACATTTACGTGCTCGAGGGGAAAAAATAAGAGCTTAGGGTTTGATGCACAGCTCACTGACCTCTGAATGCAAATGCTAAATAAAATAGTCATGAATATGCAAGAACTCAAGGGTTCCTGTTCTGTAGGGCCTTCTGAAGACATCTGCAGAAGGTAAGCTTCGGAAGGCATTGGCTTGAGCAGCTGAAGGACTGAATTGCCAGTCATTGAGTTAAGGAAAAATGCAGCAAGAGCAGGCTTGAGGATGGACATCAGGGGTTGCATTTTGAACATGTTCACTCTGGAGGGACTTTTGGTACCCAAGTAGCGATGTTAAATGGTCAATTAGATAGATAAAAATAGAAGTATAAATTTAGGAGACACTTATTAGCAGGCGTATGGCACAAATTAAAAATCCCACAGGGAATCGTTAGCAAAATATTAATTCTGTAAATTGATTCAAGAAAAAAATGCAGGTACTACCAGACTTCCAGCCAAGATGGAGATGTAAATAGATACACTTTGCTTCCTCACACAACCAAAAGAAGGGCAACAACACATTTAAAAACAAAACATAACCAGAACTACTGGAAAATTGAACTGTATGGAAGTCCAACAACCAAGAAGTTAAAGAAGAAACGTTCATCCAGGCTGGTAGGAGGGGTAGAGATGGGCAGCTGGGCTGGAGGACGGGGTCAGGGAGCCAGTAGCTGGCAGAGCAGGTAATCCCACAGTTGCACGTAGAAAGGCCAGGAGGAACAACTGGGGAGCAAGACAGACTGTGCAACCCAGGGTTCCAGTGCGAGGAATAAAGTCTCAGAACCTCTGTCTCTAAAAATCTGTGGGGGTTGAGGTGGCAGGAGAAACTCCCAGCCTCACAGGACAATTCACTGGAGAGGCCCACAGGGTCCTAGAATGTACACAAACCCACCCACCCTGGAATCAGCATCAGAAGGGCCCTATTTGCTTGTGGGTAGTGGGGGAAGTGACTGAAAGCCAGCCAGGAGTCAAGCAAGTAGTCTTGTTCCCTCTCTGACCCCTCCACCACACACAGCACCACGACGCAGCTGATGTGGGTAGCCCCGCCCTGGTGAATACCTAAAAAAACAGAAGCAAAAACAAAAATGAACTAAGCAAACAACTAGAACAGGAACAGATTCACAGAAATGGAGATCACATGGAGGGTTATCAGTGGGGAGAAGGAAGAGGGAGAATGGGGGAAAAGGTACAGGGAATAAGAAGCTTAAATGGTAGGTACAAAATAGACAGGGGGGAGTTAAGAATAATATGGGAAATGGAGAAACCAAAGAACTTAATATGTACAGCCCATGAACTAGGTGGAGGAATAATGGTGGGAGGCGGGGGTGCAGGGCAGAGGGGAATAAAGGGGATAAAAAAATGGGACAACTGTAATAACATAATCAATAAAATATGCGTAAAAAAGAAAAAAATGCAAAACTTCAGTGCTAATATTAATAGTAGGACCCTTTGTCAGTCCTAATTAACAAGGGAGAGATCACGCTGTGATTGAAGAGCTGTCCCTGCAGAGTCCCTGGGCCCAAATCATGCGAGAAACAGTGCAGCCACTTGAAAGTGGCCTCCTCTGCCGAGTGGCCCTAGGAGTAGTTAGGAGAGGAACAGAGGACTGATCTTTTCCATTGGCCACCTTGTGCTTCTGCACACTTACGTGAACTGCACATGCACTTTTACAGATTAAACTTAGAAGGGCGAAGGGCGTACAGAGGCAGAACGAGCGTGGGTGCACAAAATCTCTGGAGAGCGTGGGTATAAATGGGGGTCGGACAAGTGGAACAGCGCTGCGGTTGTGGGGGAGGGTGCGGGAAACAGAGGGCTATGAAATAAAAGGCATGTATCAACATTGATGAAACAGCCCTGGCTGGTGTGGCTCAGTGGGCCGGAGTGCCGCCTCGTAAGCCGAAGGGCCACAGGTTTGGTTCCCGATCAAGGCACACGCCCAGGTTTTGGGTGTGGTCCCAGTGCAAGGCACTGCTATGTGTTTCTCTGACCTCAGTGAAATGTCACTGGGGGTGCTCTATGTGTCCTGATAGGGACTGCAGAGTTAGCCTATTCAGCATCGCCGACTTAGAAGAGAAAACCCTTAGAGAGAAAAAACATTTCTTAATTACTAATTTTTCAGAATCTGTATTCTGAGCGATCTTTTTAACTTAGACAATCCTCCCTTCTGGTTCTCCGTCCGATTAAACTGGGCCTGTTTCCATACTACGGACAGTCTATGAGAGTGCCATCCCTGACAGAGGTGACATATTCCAGGGGAAGGAGCTGCCCGTTTTTATCAGTGCTTGAACATTTCGTTCAATACCTAAAAGCCTCTGAGGATTGTGTCAAGGCGATATGAAAACTTAAAACGCAGAGTTTGTTTGGACTGTTATTTATCTACTGACAAGGAATTTTCAACCAACTCTTAAGATGCTTAAATCACTCGTCATTTATCAACCGTGGTGACTGGACACCCAGTTCTGTCCATGCCACCGGCGCGGCTGACGGGCTCTGTGCCGACCCTGATGTCCCCCGAACCCTTACTCTGCAGCTAAAGAGTACAGACCCCCGATGCAGACCTGAAACCCCTGGGTCAGTGCACATCAGCACGAGTGTTGATTACATTTGGTCGCCAGCTTGCCTGTCGTTTAGCCACAGAGATTATTTTAACTCTCTTAGTTATTCAGGCTGGGAGACAAACGGCTCATGAACGTGGATGTGGCCCCAGGGAGATTCCCTGCAGGAGGAAATAGAAGGCCATCTCTAATATGGCACCCGGACCGCATAGCCTTCACCAGGAAGAGAAGACGCCAAGTGGGGCTTCAAATGATGAAGAGTCGGTTCCTGAGACCCAGAACCAATTCTTAAAATAAAAACATGGATCAACAGCTAAACTTTACATCGTTATTTCCGAGTTCAAATTTCACTATAAGCCAATCACTTTCAATTATTCGGAAAATCACTTTTGTGAATTAAAATAATAGTTCTAAGGAAGAGAAATGTAAGGTCTTGTCAGGCCAATCCCGTATAGCGTGTTTACAGACCTCATACTAAAATACCTTTAACTACATCCTCTTCGAGGATGCCAATACTCACAGGACTTTCAAACTGCTAGAAAAGTCTTATAAACATTTACATATGACAGAAACGATCTGGCGTTGTTTCTACCCAAGTAGATTTCTATCCAAATACCCAAGCAAGTGAATTATGTGCCCTGAGGTCCATAAAACTTCTGCATATTTGATCTAATGTTTTTAAATAGAAACCGAGTAGAACTGTTTTGTATATACAAGCTGGAGTTTACCAAGCTCTTTTAATTGCTAAGCAAACAGAAATAGTTTCCAAATGAGGCAAAGTTTAGTTAATCATGTGTTTCTTTATTTACTCACATATTATGGTATATCCATCCAATAAACAAGACTAGAGGGAAAGAGACTTCAGGTCTGAAAAATCTTAGTTCAGCAGAACTCGTTGGCTGTCTAGTGTTGTTAGGCACATAACAAGCATTAAATATGAAATAATATAAAACATTGGAAGGGCTGTTTCAGGAAAAATGAACACGCAAACACACTGTGATGCGGACCGCTTCTAAAGACATGTCCGGTCATTTTCCCCCACTGTAAGAAGCATGTGTGGCCAACTGACAATATTCATCTCTTCTACTATGAATGGGGAATGTAGCAGAGAAATGGGTTCTTTGATTGCACTGAACACTTACTTGCACAAACAGCAAACATTCACTTTAGGATTCCAGAGCCAACACGGGCTGTCAATGGCCAAAGTCCTTAGCGAGGCCTTACCTGCCATGGGAAGAGGCCCCTACGGCCCTCACCTGATGCTACTGCAACTCACAGGTACTAGGTCGGGCTCCTTTGGGGCAACGCCAGGCAACTGTTAATTTCTAAATCCTAAGACTGTCAAAGCCTTCAAGGATAGATTGTTTACCAGCTCTAGAAATACCAGCCACATTCAGTTCCAATAACAGGCCGGCAGAGAGTGAACCGTGCTGGTCAGTGCTCCGCGCTTCCTTACCCCACTGTTGAAGGAATGTAAGGACGCGCATTTTCATAAACAAGGCATCTTCCGGATCACCCAGATGTTACAACCCAGGCATTGACAGAATGTTGAAGTAACTGGTTTATGGCAAATGCTGTCTTCAAAACACTGATGTCACGGCGTTACCATGCCCACAGTATTAGTAGTTTCCACAAATTAAATCAGTTGCTTTATTATTTAACATAGTTCCATGCAAAAATACCATTGCATAGGAACCATTTTGAAGAAGTAATTTTGAAGTAATTTTAGAGTATCACACTTAATGTATCTAATGAAACATTAGATCGATTCATTTCCAAAATTACAGCTGAAACAGAAATTCTCTGGCAATGTCAGCTCAAAGTCTGATGTTTCTCACTTTCTCTTCCTTTGACATTAAAGAATATTTTTGTGTGTTTTGTGTGTTTGTTGTAGGTTTGTTTTGTTTTATCTTTTGCACAGATAGAGCTAAATATGGTATTGTAGCCAAAATTGAGATTACGGCTCGTGTGTGTGTGGGGGGGGGTATATACAGACAAAAAGCACGGAAGCAAATGGGCATGAAAGCCACATTATAAGTGCTCACATAGGTTCATGATACTTGGTTTTGGTTCTCACTCTGACAGCATAATTTCATCGACTGAGGACTTGGTCTGAAACAGATTTAATTACCCTTTCTTTCAAGACTGGGGGCAAGACTCAAAGATCGCGTGTCATCCTCTTATTTTAAAGTTATTGATGGATGGATTTGATCTCTAGTCAGGGCACATACAAGAGGCAACCAAGGAATGCATAAATAACCAAAACAAATCAATGTTTCTGTCTCTCTCTTCCTCCCTCCCCCACTCTCCCTCCCCTCATCTCCCTAAAATCAATAAATAAAATTTTGTAAAATAATGAAGTGACTGAAGGGGAGTGGCCAACAGAGGCCCAGGTCAAGGCTGAGTGGGTGCTGCAGAGGCGAGCGGACTCCTTCTGTACGAGGACGCGCAGTGACCCCTGCAGTTTTGTGGACCCTGCGGTCTCTCTCACAAGTGCTCAGCCCACCCATCTCTCCCCGAAGCTGCCACAGACCATGCCCAACCCATGAGCACAGCAGCTTTGCCACACACAGCTCAGGGACACCCAATTTGAATTGCACACAATTTTCACACACGATGAACTATCATTCTCTCCATTTTTCCCTACAATTCAAGAACATAATAACTGTTCTTAGCTAGTAGACTGCACAGGAAAAGGCTGCAGGCCTGGAGCAGAGCAAAGAAACTTCAGCGAGCCGAACCACGCCTCCAAGCTGGGGTTCTTCCTTCTCGCTGCTGGGCGAGTTTACCCCCCGGGCCTTGGCCTCATCACCTGTGAGATCAGAGTGTTGAGAAGTCCCTGTAGCATCGACAGCACTCAGTGAGAGCATCCTCCATCATCGACATTTGAATGCCTCTTTCCGGTTAGACATTTGATGGTGTTTTGTGGATGGCGGAGTGCATTTGTGTCTTCTAGTTTATCCTCAAAATTTCCTGTGGGGTGGTGCAATTTTACCAACTTTTTAGATGAGGAAATGGTTTAAGAACTATTCCTGTGGTCACACAGCCAGCAGTGACAAGCTGTCCTCCTGAGCCCAGATTACTGGACCCCACCAAGTTCCTATCCCACGTCCACTCCTTTGAGAAGAACAACTCTCCAGTAACGCTCATGTTTTCAACATTTTAACCACCTTGGGAGACTAGTGGGAAAACTCTCAATCAAAATCAGTACACTTGTCTTCTCTCTCCTGAGATACAGGCTATAATCCCGAGAAGCAGCTCATGATGTCTAAAGAAAAAAGGGGAAATTAACTAGAATAGGTAATAGAACACCTGTGCTTCTTCTCGGTGTCTTATAAAACAGAGATGCTAGTAGCTGACACTCACATTTCTAGGTAATAAGCATTACATTTATTGTTATTCCCTCATAAATGCAATGCCTATTTCCAATTTGCCTGCCACCATAACGAGCTATATTCTTTATGTAAAGGTAGAGCATCACTAAACACAAATATCAAACCTCTAAGAATTTTGTACTGTGTTGACTAAAGAAAATCATTATTTTAGGCATTTCTCAGTCCTTAGCCAATTCCTTGACCTTCAAAAAGTTAGAAATACTCTGTTGGCCTTGTTTTAAGCACCAGATCTGAAGATTAGAAGAAATTTATTAAGTTTATAATTACGTTGGGATGAGAATTTAGAGTAAATTAAAAGAAAAGAAGCCAATCACATCCTAATGTTCTGATCTGAAATGTGGATAACTTAACTTGTTGAACCACGTACGTTAATTCAGAAATTAGTTTGAAGGACTATTGTGTGTCGAGCATTGTTTTAGGCCGCAGGGAGTCAACAATAAACAAAACACAACTTCTTTCCTCGGGAAGCTTCTATTTTGTTGGGGAGACAGATGACAAATGAACACGTGAATACAGGGTTTTCCAGATGCTAATAAGGGCTCTGGGGGAAACAGTGTGGGAAAAGGAGGGAAGAAGCGATGGGCAGAACTGCCCGGGGAGGCCAGGCAGGGAGGGCGGTGCCAGGGCCTCACCTGCTCAGGGGATCAAGGCACCGCTAAGGCACCCATGGGGCTGGAGTAGAGAGCAAAGGCAAGTCATAGCGGAAGAGGCCAGGCCGGTCCACTCTGCTTGAGATGGAGACCCTCGAGTCCCCTTTGCAGAGCAGTGTCGTGCTCTGACTTCGGTTTCAAAAGCATCTTTCAGGTCATGGGTGAAGTGTATGCTATACGGGGGCACAGTCAGAGGCCCAGATAACATGACACAATTGCACGAGTCCAAGTGAGAACCTAGAGTGAGTTGAGTGGAAGTTCTACATGGTGGTGAGAGTGTCCTGGCCAAGGGTCCGAGGAAGGGCTGTCAGAATGTTCTGATGGTTCCGCTCTGGGAGTGAAGGCAAGTCAAGAACAACAGAAGTTTGGCCTAAGAAAACGGAAAATGAATATGCCTTTCAGAAAGATGGGAGGGTGTGAGTGTATCGGAACACTGGGGTGGGGAGTGTGCAAATCAAGAGGTTGGTCTTGGCCGTGTTAAATTTAGGAAGCCTGTCACATGCCAAGCAGAAATGTCAGGCAGGCAGTTGGATGCACGAGACTGGAGTTCAGCGGAGGTCCCTGAGAAATGAGTCCTGCTGGGAAGCTGGGGTAGCTACAGAAAAGTTACGTGTTAATTTGAAAAGGTGAGAAGAACAACCCAGACTAAAAAGAAGCAGTCAAGCAGACAGGAGGCAGGGGGAGAGAAAGCAGTGATCTGGAAGCCGGGTGAAGGAAATATTTTTTTCTTTTTTTTTCCCTTTTTTTTAATTTTTTTATTGATTATGCCATTACAGTTCTCCCATTTCCCCCTTCATTCCCCTCTACCCTGCACACCCTCTCCCACCCACACTCCCCCTCTTTAGTTCATGTCCATGTATCATAAGTTCTTTAGCTTCTACATTTCCCACATTACTCTTTCCCTCTCCCTGTCTATTTTCTCCCCACCGTCTATGCTATTTATTCTCTGTACCTTCTCCCCACCCTCTCCTCCCACTCCCCTGTTGCTAACCTTCCATGG
>PVKM010015570.1:0-20083 GCA_004027735.1 Carollia perspicillata
TTAATTGCATAATCTCTCTTAACATTTGCTTCCACCAAGCTTTACAATCAAATGCACCCCCCATAAAAGTTTTGAAGTTTAACTATTTATAAATAACAAGAGAAAAGTCAAGTATAATTAATCTTTTCCAACTCCTTCAGCAATCCTTCATACTTTAGCTCTATCACTTTGGAAATCATTGAGATTTAGGTGTGATCGTAACTAATACATTCCCATACGTGTCTAACACCTCTTCTTAGCAGCCCCAGACTTCCTTATGCACAATCATTCTGGAAAGTGTAGATTTATTCCCTCTGAGCATTTTCAAAAAGGTGCAAACTGAAGTGTAAATGACATTCATCTCACCAAATGAACTGGAATGTAACTGCTGTTAAGGTGTTTTTTTTTTTAAGGGAATATAATGCCTCAGTGATAAGAGTTTGCATGCAAAATATTGAGGTACTAACATGATATGCAGGACTTAGTTTAGGCAATTTGATTTGTAGCTTTAGTTTTGCTATAGTCATGGTTTTAATGGGAATGAAAGACAGAGCTTGGAATCCGAATAAACAATTATATAGACCACACCCTATGCATGTAAGTGTATTCCTGCTAACAGTGTGCTTGTGGAAGAGAGAGAAATGGGACTTTGCTCAGGTGACAAATCTGCTCTGTTCTCTCATGCATGTGAGCACGATCTAAGGCTAGCTGTGAGGGTAATTTCATTTTCAAATAATTAATTCACTAAACAACCTCTTCCACATCTTATTAAAACCCAATAAAATTAAGGAAAATGCTGGTATTAGAAACTACAATCAATCTCATTGATTTAAAAAGTAAATTACAACCCTACCCTCTCCTGTCCTGCTAGATTGTGAGTCTCTTAAAGGAAAGGACTGGGATTTTAGCATCTTTGTTCCTTTTGTGCTTCTCGTGTGGTGGCCTACAATGGAAATGGAACAAATGGTGGCTGTGATAAACTAAAGACAGAAATATTGCTGCTGCTCAGAGACATTACAGAATCACTGAGATGGTAAAGAGATGGAGCAGCTTAATGCCATTGTTATTGCATGGTTTAAAGTTGGAACTCATTGTTTTCTTGTCAGACTTCTTTTTTTTAATGGCTAAAGATCGGGTTAATTTTGACAGGTAAGTTCTAGAGTTTGGATACACATTAAACATTTGGTTTTAATTGAGGTTTTTGCTTAGGCCACCCAAAAACTTTCTTGTAAGAATATGTTTATGTCTGTTTGTTTTTTTTTCCCTGTTGCATTTGCTGGTGCAGTATTTAATTTCTTTCATTTATAGCCTAACATATAATATTCTGCCAATTGAAAGAGAGTTTACTAAGTATGAAAAAATATTTTCCACTTTTCCGTTAGGAAATCCAAACCTCCATAGTTCCTTTTGGATGCTGCATTTCACTACTCTGTCCCAATTCACTAGTTACAGATGTTTTAAAAAGTGCTGGAAGGCATTAAACCAGGATCTAACAGAAATATGGAAATGAACTCAGTAGGTATCTCAAATTTTATTTCCCCTTAACTTTCATGTTAAACATACATGAAAATGTAGTAAGTAGTAAACTAATTTAATTTAGTTTTTTATTGCATGAAAATAATTGTTTCTTTGCCTGACTTTTAAGAAAAAGATGAGAGAGAGAATGAGACTGACTTCTGAACCATTACTTCTCCTAATCTAGAAGACAGCAAAAGCCCTAAACCCACCGTGTTACCAGTTGCCATCCTCATGATTCGAAAAGCATTGGGGGGCTCCGTTCTTGTGCTCCAGCCATCTGAGGGTCAGATGGTATAAAATCACTTTCTGAGCAGCGGAATAAATTCCTAGTGAAGAGATCAATGATTTATAGAATTAACCCACCCAAAGAGATGGTTTGTAATTTTGTTGTAAATCAAGAGGTTTGTGATTTAATTCATTTTCATTCATTTTAAATGAATGAAAATGGCTTCTTAAGAGAGGAGAATGGCTTTCTGTGTGGAATTTTGGGAAAATAGAGTGAAAACAATCAATATTTTTCTAGTATTACTGAAATGAGAACAAGACATTATTTAAGAGGCATCAGCACTTGAGCCATTAGGAAGTTGTACTCTATAAAAAAGCAAAGATAATTTTCCAAGTTCTACCACAGCCTGAATGAAATATCCCTCAGGACCACACAGATCTCTTTGCCTGGACAGCATGCTCAGCATATATTTTTATACTAAAAAAAATTCCACAGTTTGCAAACATATAATTCCAGTAAGTAGAAAAGAATGTTAAAAGATTGCATTTTATGTGGAAATTTGGTATTTATTTCATCAACTAAACTTTTGTTAAAGTAGTTCAATAAGTATTCATTGGGCTAATGTATAAAAACGAGGAAATTCACACCATGAAAGGCTAAAAGAGGCGGCACATATGCAAATCTACTACAAGATTCTGGCTGATGTCCTGATGGTTTAAATGAAGATTTAGAGGGCATCAATGCTTCTTGAGCTTGTCTACTGAAGGCTTCCTACATAAGGTGACATTTCAAAGTCAATGAATAGTTTTTCTTCATGATTTTCATTAGGGTAAATTGATTTAATTGAATTTCATAAGAAGTGGATCATTGAATTGTTTGCTTGTGTCTCTACTTTCTATTTTGCTGTTTAATAATGGCATTACAGCCCTGGATGGTGTGACTCAGTGGACTGAGTGCTGGCTTGCAAACCGAGAGGTCACTAGTTCGATTCCCAGTCAGGTCACGTGCCTGGGTTGCCAGCCAGGTCCCTAGTTGAGAGGCAGCTAATCAGTGCGTCTCTTGCACATCCATGTTTCTCTCTTTCTCCTTTTTTATCCTTTCCCCTCTCTCTAAAAATAAATAAATAAAATATTTAAAAACACAATGGAACATTATTAGATAATAATTATTAGTTAAGTATGAAAATTACTAGTTAAGTATGAATATGTAGTAAGATGACTTTAGGTGGGCCCAATAACCTAAATAGAATTGGGTGTCTTTGAACTACACTAGATCTTTTTATTTTATTACAGTCAAGAAAATAAACACAATTACACATGGGTATACACATATAAGTACACACACAAACTGAATTTAGAAACAAAAACAATGCAGACTTTCTTGAAGGTTTGTTTGGAGGAGGGTAAATGAAGATTGTGGATACACTGCACATATTTTTAAAACTCCTCTCTGAGTTTTCTCTTTTACCTAGTGTTCCTCAGCTAGAGCATCTTGTCTTTTATCATTATTGGCATTGTTATTGCCTTTGATGTTTCCATCGTCATCCTGTGTCACAATTCCTTGCCACAATCTTGTAATATATCAAAATCCACAATTTAAAACTTAATAAAAGAGATTGTGACAATATTTAAACCTTGCCTTTAGTTAAGTCTTAGACAATTTTTCTCAATGAATCATGATGTAGGGAGCCTTAATTCACAGGTGCAAATCCCAAATGATATTGGAAAACAGTTAGACTAATTTTTCTCTTTAAATGTCAGCAGAAAAAAATAATCTTATTTTTAAATGCTTATTACATAGCAGAAACTGCAGATAAAATATTATATGTGAATCTCATGATAGTATCAGAGAAGATGAGGTTTTCTTATTTTAGCAGATGAGGCAAGCTGACGCAAGTACAGGGTCTGGCACAAATAACACATTTTTATTACAAAATCTTTTATTACAAAATATAAGCATGTAATTCTGTAATGCAACAATACCATACTCAAGTACACCATGTGACACTTTAGGTGAATTGTTCAAATTAAAACTATCAATTATTACAGCCATATTATTACCCTATCATCCACACTCAAGCAGGCATTAACTTCTGCCAGGTACCGTATATTAGAAACATAGACAAGAACTGAAACCAGGTTTGTCTGACTCTAGCATCCTCCCTTTTTTCACTACACTATGACAACTTTACACAAAGCAGCAACAGTAGCATATTTTGAATACGTGAGCAGTGGTACTTGGAAATAAATTATCCAAAAATAATAATGTCAACAACCAAATTCCCAAGGCCCCCAAATATGTTTGACCTTGTCTTCCCTTCTCTCCCCTCCTCCCCGGAATGTGGATGGATGGGTACATTCAGGAATGGGTTCATAGTCACTTCCGGAATATTCCCCAATCGCTGAATGCCGTATGTTCAAGACAGCACCCGTTGCTTTCACCTGTAAACTTTATAGTTGTGAAAGAATAAAAATCTTTTTAAAGTGATCTTTTCGTGAAAAATGAGCTTTGAAGATCTGATTTCTTAATTATCCATCCTATGAATGATCTACCACAGACACTCAAAGCAGACTAGGAGTGAGTCTGTCAGCAGCCCAGAATAGCAAGCATTTAATACAAGATATTTGAAGCATAAAAAGGTACTAATGTTAAGTACTTTTTAAAATTACCTGAAGTACTACAATATAAAACTTTAGTAGGAAAGACCCTTCCACAATTATAAAATTCCTATGCTGATCCAACTACGCTTTTGAATTTTTTTGAGCGACACAGTTATCAATCAGATAGATACATTTAGAAATGTTTATCTACTGCATCTAGATTCAAACTTTCAAATGTCCCATAAGGAACATTTGAACATAAGGAACATGTTTAAGACTTTTTTCAAACCACTTAAGCAGTATCCGCATACTACAAGTTAAAGCATAAGGCAAATAAAAAAGATACTATTATCAGTCCAGACTTTTATGATATTCCCTGTGAGAAGAATGTAAATAAATATCTAAAATAGCATAGCATAGATGTCTACATTGAGTAGATGCAAAGAGTCACCTCTAACAACTAAGAAAAGTATTATCTGCTAATGAGCCATTTCCATTGAACCCAATAATATAAGAATGCAAGATAGAAAATTTTAAAAATAGTCATAAGTTTTCTAATGCTAACCAGCAATATATAAAATCATTTTTCTTTACTTTAGCAATGTGTTGTACTGTACTGAGAATTAACAGTTTTAAGGAGAATGATTGATGTGTTGAATTTGAAAAAGTTCACATAATTTTGTAATATAACCTCCTTTTCTGTTATGATTTGAAGCATTTGCAGCTGTAATGGTCTTTGAGTCCCTGGGATAAAGGCCTCAGCCAAAGCCAGGAGTTGTCTATAAAGTTCTCTTTGACAGAAACTGGGATGAAATCCAGGCTCATTTCAGCAATATTTGTAGAGAAGAGGATTGAACCCAATATATTTGACCCAAAAGTGCATTTTTGGGGCTTGCACCATATTTATTAAAGCCTTGTGGCAGAACTAGAAGTTATTAAATGGGTGAGAGCTGGCTTATAAAGACACAGTTCTAAGCAGTCGTAGTTCAATTCGACATACTTCCACTGATCACCTACCTGGAGCCATATCACAGGCTAAGAAATCATGGTTATAAAAAAGAGGCAAATATCATTGACAGATTCAGGCAACTCTCAATGTAGTAGAGAAAGAAAATAGATATAAATAACTAACAGATGGCACATTATTATAAAAGATTGTAAAAGAGTTACACAGTGTCACAGGAAGTCATAGATACCAAAAAAAAAAAAAAATCAGGACTACCTTTACAAGGGAAGTAGCATTGCAGGGTGCCAATGAAATGGTGCATGTCAGTGTGTGTGTGTGTTTGTGTTAAGTGGGAGTGTTGGGAGCAGCATCCCGGTTAAAATGTTAGCAAATTCAGAATATACTGAAGTTAGCATTTTAGCTGCATTATAAGAGACATATTTTAGAGGGAAATGTTAGTGTAAATTTTTTGACCCATGCTTTAAAAGTAGTATAAAAAAAAGGTAGTATAGATTATTTGAAATTAAAACTTGCATGTCATTGCCATTGATTTAATTCTAGTTGGAAAGATGGGCTGGCCATAAGACGAGATAGATCAGAACTGTGGAAATGAAACAGGTAAGAGTTAAAATCACTGCTTCACTATTTACCAGTCCTGTGCCCCAGTGTATTAGTTGTCTATTGCTGCAGTAAATTATTGTAATTAGTGGCTTAAACCAACACATCTGACATTTCTAGAGGTCAGAATTCCAAATTACATCAGCAGAGCTATATTCCTTCTAGACATAACAGGAAAAAATCTCTTTCTTTACCATATCTAGGTTGAAGAGGTCAACTGCATTCCTTAGCTTGTATCCTTTTCCTCTATTTTCAAAGCCTGCAGCACGACACCTTCAGATCTCTCTCCTTTCTGACAGTCTCTGCTGTCACACACTCTCTGACTCTGACCCCTCTGTCTCTCATTTAAAAGGACCCTGTGACTTCAGTAGGCCTACTTGGATAATTCAGGACCATGTCCCTACCTTGTAATCCTTAATCGCACTTATAGAGTTGGCTTAACCATGAACAGTAACATAGAGACATTTTCTGGGGACTACAGTATTGGCATTTCTGAGAGACCGTTATTCAACCACCCATACCCTGGGGATATTATCTAATTCTTAAATCTTAAGTTTTTCCTCACTTATAAAATAAAAATGATAACATTTCACATGTTGTTCTGGGGTTCAAATAGAAAAAAATAAAACAATGAACATAGTACTAAATAAAAATTTTAATTATTAACTATTATAGCCATGGCCATTAAATGTGGTCTCATTTTGAGGGCTGTGATAACAAGTTGAATTTTACTTTATTGGTAATGTAGAGCTGACCCTTTCAGAAATGAGGTTACACCTTCAGACCTTGACATGTCAATATTGAGCATTGTGAAGGTTGCTATAAAGAGGTTGGAGACATAGAGGACTCTTGGGAGGAGAAGAAGACATAAATATTTAGGTAGAATATAGGACTAGCTAGAAATATTTACAATGTATGTGACATATGTGAAAGAAATATTCTTAATATTTTTAGAGGGCCTGAAATTTAATAGGAAAATTATTAGATACAGTTCTCTAACAGAGGATCATTGGCCAAAAACAACTATTTGAAATATATTCATAATCAATAGTAATCAAATAAATAAAATTAAAACAAAATATTTTGGTGCCAAGGATTTTTAAAGTAATGTTCAATATTTTGGGGGACTTTTAGAATGTGGTGGAGCATGAATTGATAGTTACAAGCTTTTGGAATATTTGACAGGTGTATACCAAAAGTATTAAAATCATAATTTTGGTCAAAAACTGAGAACATTTTGATTCTGGAAATATTTTTTATGCCAAAAAAGTGTTTAGCCACTCTTTTTGGATCTTTATGGCTAACACAAGAACATAATAGATATTAAATTCCAAAGCAAATTATGATACCACCATGTGCAAATAATAAAATTAATTCTAAGAATCAGTAATTTCAGACATTAACACATATCGGGACCAGAAAAGAGGCAATTTCTTAGAGCTGGAAAAATAGATAAAAATATTTCTTTAATCTCTCCCAGGTTTTTTACCTTGAACCAATAGGAAAGATTGGAGAGTAGGATCTACCTTTACTTCAGCTATAAGAGGGACATTAGTGGTACCACAGGGAGAGCTTATAATTGTTTCCTTGTTATTGGCAGAATACTGTGAATGCCTATGGGCCAGAAATCTACAGGGTAAGGGAAGCAGTGGCTATTTTGCTTAAATCCAGAAAGAGGTGTGCTACTTTCTTAAAATAAGCTTGCAGTGTTAACTTTTTTCAAGTAACAAATTCTTGAGGTTTTGCTGTAATCCACAAATGGGCCCAAGAAGGTAAGAACTGTTGAAAGTCACACTGGATTCTATTCAGTAGTCCTCCTCAATAGGTAACGAGATCTCGCTTTTTAGAAGCTGGAGGGAAGCTGGAGTATATAAGAAACAAGAGACTATTGCAAGACATATTATACAAAAAGCAGTGGAAATGTCCATGTGGTGGCCTCTGAAAAATATAGAAAAATACTCATCAAGAGGTAAGCTTTAAATGTCTGCTAGGTCTTGAAATTACCAAGTTAGTTCATGCAAATGGCAAGCAAGTCAAATTTCTTGTTTTCTTCACCTCTTCTTTCTTTTTAGGCTCTAACCCCAGAGGATAAATGTGATAAAATAAAAAAAAAAAAGCCAACAAAGAAAAAACATTCAGCAGAATTCATTCAGAGAAGAAAGAAATTCAGAAAAGATAAAAAGCCAACCACCTTCCATTCCCAGAGTCAGGCCATCCATCCATATGAGACAAGATCTGAAAAAGTTGGAGAGAATATTTGCCTTTGATTGAAGTTCAAAGTTTCTATTATTACCTGAGGTTGAATGCATTTAATTACTGAATCGAGAATGCATTTGGCGATTTGGAGTTGCAATAAAATTTTCTCCTACTTAAAGGTGATTGAAAAAGACATGCATTTTCACCATTGATGAGTGGTTTTAGGAGAGTGGAGGAAAACACAATGAAGCTACCTTTACTAAACTCCACAAGGACTAGTTACTCAGTGTGTTTACTATACATACATGCATATTTACTCAAACCATCATTGCTATTAATAAAATCTGTAAAATGATCTAAATGTTCAAAAATAGAATAGTTTAGGTAATTGATGAGAATCATATCGAAGGGCTCCTTAAAGGAAAGATTCATTCTTTCAATACATTTATTGAGTCCATTATGAATCAGTAACTACAACAATTTCCAGAGTAAAACAGGGAACATAAAATGCACTAGAACTTGATTAAATAATTACAAATGCATATCAGATTAATACCATGTTAGTGTTATTAAAGAGAGACATGTAGCTGTAAGTGATCGTATATTAGAAACAGCTTCAATGAGCAACTGCCAGTTCAGCTAGTACTTAAATTAGAGAAGCAGGGAGAGGAAGAAAACTGGGGGCAGAGAAAATTACATGTGCAAAGGCCAAGGGGAGGAGAAAATTTACAAAATGGAAGAGAATATGTGATGAGGCATTTAACACAGATAATGACCAGGTTATACCCAAGTACATTGATCATTTTGGAGTTTTTGATTTTGCAGTAGTAAACATTTTAGTCATTTAATATTTCTCTTAGGGTAAATATATTGTTTCAAAAGATAAGGTCAGTAAAAATATGAACTCAAAGTGTTGAAGATTCCTTGGAGAAGTCTGGCAGAGAAAGAAAGGAACTAGGGTGGGTGGTAGCTGGCAGCTACTGTCACTGTGATGAGAAGAATTTTCAATTGGCAGAGACATCAGCATGCTTCCAAGCCAATGGGACTTGTGGCTAAAGATACTAAAATAAAAGCATTTTACTTCATTTCCCATTTTCTTACCAAGAATAAGAACAAAATCATAAAAGTACAAGTCTATCTTTAATGAAACAAGTGCAGTAGAGTGATATTTTGATATCAATCAGTGTGATTTTCATTACTAGAATTCTGTTTTGCTCTCACCCCATCTTCTCATTTCAGGAAACAGTTATGTGAGTCTAGGAATATTGATCCAAGTGACAGAGATTGAACTGTAGAGCCATAAGGAAAAAGTTCTTGACTTTTGAGCTTTAAAATTGTTTTGTAAAATTCATAGCATAGATAATAATTTGAAATCACTTGATTTGCAAAGATAATTTATTTGCATTATAAAATTGCTTAAAATATTCAGGACAGAATATACGTACAATAAACATAGATTTGGGAATGATGAATACTACTGCAGATAACAGTTTTATTTTACCACCGTGAACTGATATAATGATTCCATGAGCAGAACAGAAAGTCTTAAAGATGTCTTAAGGAACTAGGAAGGAACTAGTTCCAAGGATAGGACATGACGAAGAAACTCCCCAGATGCCCTAGGGTAAATCTGAGAGTGGCGAAGTTTATGTTAGAACCCTGATGTTACCCTTGTGACATCAAACTTTTAGATGTTTCTCTGTACAAGCAAAGTCTGGTCCAAGGACAATATATACACATAGAAGCATCTATGTAAAATGATCTATTATGTGGTCATATAGGAGAGGCATCCTCACCAAGAGTCACATGTCACTGGAGTATTACGAGAAAGAAGACGAAGAAGTTTGAGGAGAAACTACCAGAGATCATGAAGGGCAGAAGTTGTTCCAAAGTTAGCTTGGTTGTCAGGTTGTAGCAGCAATCAACGCAGCGCTAGGATTTCAGATGCCTCAGATGATGCATTCAAAGCACTGATGGGATGATTCACCTCAACAGATACCAGAATAAACTCATGCTAAATCCTAAGATTTTTACCTTTCCTAGATTCAGGGTAGATACCTAAGCCACGAATAATTTAAATAATACTCTGGAAAGGAAAAGGAGTGGGGGGGGGGGGTGTCAGTGGAAAGCATTGGTTGAAGACTGAAAGAATAAATACTTCCAAAAAGTAGATTAATTTTAAGAACCAAATTTGGACTTGAAATGTAAATTGTTATAGAAAAATAAAGCTGTCTTTATGGTACATCTGAATCTTGTTACTTATTAAAGTTGTGCTCACTTCATAAGAATCATCTGCAATCCAAAATTATAAACTGCAAAGTATATCTTGTGATTTAAAATTAGAGAGAACATTGAAAGCTGATTCATACTTTCTCAAATATTAGTAGAAAAATTAATATAATTAAATTAATGAAATTTGCTGTCACAGATGACACAAGAGCAAGAGGATCTATCTAAACTGTAAGCCAAAATAAAACTGGAAGTGTATGTACAGTTGGAGAACTAAATGATGCTATTGAGAGATGGTGAGGTAGAGCTGAAAGCTAAATCACATTAAAACACTATTGTTACTTGTTTACAAATTGCATTCTCATTGAGAGATACTTCTGGAGGCAACACAAAGTCAAGGGTGAAGAATGAGAATACATAAATCAAAAAATGGGAATTTTAGCTATATTATGATTGTTATAAGCTGATTGAAATGTGCCCTGGGATAGAAAATTTGGCATATTTAGATAAAGCCTACATGTAACAATCCTATAATAAAACTAAAGTGGACTAAATCATCACCCTGCCTCCCCTACCTGACACTACTCCTTCTCAATTATACCATTATTCAACAGATGGATTTCTCCATTTAAACTTAAAAGTTAATAAAGGAAATCACATAAGAATTAGCCATAGATTTTCTAACCTCTGTTCTAATGCTTCTCAGCAGGAGGCCTGTGGGCTTGACTATTTGCTGTCAATAAATTACCAATCCTTCTTAGAGGTAGATGTACACCATTAACAGAAGCATCACTTTGAACAGTGGGGAAAGAATTAATCTGTTCTATATAATCAAAGGTAAACTTTAAGGGATTGAACTGATTTTGTCTTACAGAGAATATACATTACATAACTTATTGAGTTAGTCTTTTAATTTTTTTAGATTTTATTTATTTTTTAGAGAGTGGGGAGGGAAGGGGAGAGACATCAATGTGTGAGAGAAACATCAATTGGTTGCTACTTGCACATGCCCCAACAGGGACCGGCCAGCAACTTAGGTAAGTGCCATGAAGGGGAATTGAACCAGCAACCTTTGGCTCCATGGGATGACGTTCAGTGAAGGCTGAGCCACCCAAGTCAGGGTTTGAGTTACTCTACATGGTAGCTGTTAAAAGCTTCCTTCTGATATTATAACCTACTTAATCTATCCCCTAATACATCAATGATATATTTTTTGTTTTGTTTCTAGCTACACTTTATATTCTCCCCTTTGTATTTTTAATTTGATTGAATTCTATATTTAAACTATTTTTACATTTATATATTCTTGTAATAAAACTGAAATAATTTCTTTGAATTAAGGAGAATAAAATAAAAAACACTGTCATCTACACATTCAAAGATGTATACAAAGCTCAATATAATACCATGTGATTGTCACAGGTGCAATCGAATGCGTTTTTTTCTTCTCTATACCTTTATCCTGTAATAGTATATAAGAAGTATGTATTTTTTATAATGAGAAAAACTTACATTAAAAAGACAAGCTTGATGAGAAGATTTTTTGGTCAAAAAGTTTATTTGCCAAAAAAAAAACAAAACAAAAAAAACCCTAGATCTTGGAGTCTTTAAAAGTTTAGTTTCACTTATACAACTTGTCATGTGTCAGCAGGCTCTGCTCATTGCTGTCCCTCATGGATTCAAGCAATAAATATTTTATTCAGAATTCTCCCCATTATCACTGTAGTCAGGAAAGGGGGACATGGTGAGACATGCACTGGCTTGTAAAGCTTCAATTGTGAATTTGCACATAACACTTCTCTTCACACTTCATTGACCAAAGGGAGTCACATTACAAGGCCTAACTAACTTCAGGCAACACAGGGACGGGCATTTCTGCCATGTGCCTCGAAATTAGTGAGACTGAAAATATTTCACAAGTACTAATGGTAGAAGTGGTAATAATTATTTTTACTAGAATAGTGAAAAGGGAGTTAAGAAGTAGTGCATACAGAAAAAATGAGTATGTAAATTTGTATATATTATATATTTTAATATATAAATTATTTACATATGAAAAGAGACATTGGAGAAGAAAAATACAAAAACAACTCAGAAATATTTGAAGTGACTGAAAACTAAGTACACTGAGAGAAATCTAAAACCCATGAGAACTATGTGAAAGATGGTGATGTCATTTAATCTAAGATTAATTGATTTCATGATATAAAAAAAACATACAATCAGAAATTCAGTTGTTTCTTTAGAAGGACTTGGAAGTCATTGATTTGGAGATAGAGCTGAAATCTGAGAGTTTGCCAAGATTTCAAAGAGAGAAAGTATGCATGTTAGTGTTGTAGAAATTTGGAAAAATATGAAATTGTATGAGTATGAGAAGGGATGTAAGGAGGACTGCAAGATAAATGGTATCATTTAATGCCAGAACAGCCAACAAATCTCTAGGAGAATGGTAAAATTCCATCATTGGAATAATCTATAGTGTGAAATACCGTGGGTATAATCACTAGGAAGCAACTGAAGGAAAAGATTTAGTGTGGTTTAAGTCAATGGAAATTTCTGAATCAAGTCTTCTGGTAGAGTGGGAAACACATATTCCAGAAAGCAAGGGTTAACGATAAGTTGATAGTGAAGAAGTCATACTAGTCCTTGACAACCAACATTTAAAGATGGCAATTATAGAGAATGACAAAGATTTTGAGATGAGGGATACTCTAAATGAGGGTAAAATATATTGGCAAAGAAAATTAGTAAAGAAAAATAGAAGTAATGGTGATATGTACATAAAGAGGTAAACAATAAGTACTGATAGAAGACTGAAATGAAAAGGAAACACAAACACTACTTCATTATTTGTGTCCAAGTTTTAACCAGTTTCTGGTAGCTGTCAAGTGTTTATCTCGGCTGTTCCCTTCACTAAATATTTGTTGGCATGGGTGCTAGTCATATGAGCAAATTATAATGTGGCCCTTCTCTAATCATTTTGTTCTATCAGTAACTGAAAAAATTATGTTCAAATCTCTGACTGTAACTGTGAATTTATTTCTGTTGCTAGTTCTGTAAATTTTTGCTCATGGAAATTGAGTTTATACTATGAGGTGCAAAAAAAAAAAAGGTATTTCCTCAGCAAACAGAACTTTTGTCCCAGCAGTTTTGGTATGATAAGCCGGGATGAGGCTTCCTTTTCATTTATTTTGCTTGGGGGTGTGTCCCTCTGTTTGAATCTGGGGCTTAATGACTTTCATTGCTCTGAAGATACCATGTCATTTTTTTCGAATGTCTGTATTCCACTTTCTTTTCATTTTTCTTGTGAGATTCTATTTGTATTCTAGCTTTATATTCTAATTCTTTTACTTTATTCTCTGTGTCTTCTGTTTTATATTTCCCCTTTTATTTCGTTTTGTGTTATTCTGAACATTTTCTTCCTTTGCGTATTTCAAATTTTCTCTTTAGCTCTGTTTAATCTACTATTAAGCTCATCCATTAAAGCTTTAATTTATTTTCTTTCAGTTTAATGATTTCCATTCATTTCATTTTTATAATTTCTAATTTTCTGCTAAAATTTCCAATTTTATGTATCTCTTTGAAGAGGTCAGAACTAGCTAAAGACAACGAGATAACTCCATACCCATAGCTGTTTTAGATCTAGTATGTCTCTTGGACATTTTTGAAGTGAGAAAAAATTTGAGGTCTGCACTAATGACTTGAAGGTGAAATAAATTCCTGCAAGTTCCTTTCTTCCTCAGTTCCTTTTTAGAATATAGCTATTTCCAGCCCCATCCCAAAGCAGGAAAGTTTCTTTATTACGCTCTACCTTGTGGGCTCTGAACTCATCAATCTCCCAAAAACTTTCTCTGGAATTCAAAGATATTTTGAGGGAAAATGTGTCCCCAACTGCTGGATTCACAACGCTGATTTTCTGTGTTCCCTTAAATCTTGGCCTTTTTATTTTTCTATACCTTTGTAGGTCTCCAAATCACATATGAACCTGAATATACATAATATTCAAGTTTTCTCATTGTTTTCAGTAAGGTGATTGTTTCTAATTAATGAGCCATCACAAGAAGCAATAGAACTAAATTCTTTTGCTGAATTTTAAAGGGGCATACAGATACAAATTATCTGCTAGATTATTACAAAATTTTATGTCAAAAATAAAATTTATTCATGGTTATTCCCAGCATTGTTACATAAAAAACAATGAATAAACATTAATGTCTGAACATTAATTGTTCTCTTAATTTTAAGTTACATCATTTAATAAGCAGCTTGATTTTTTGTAGATACTTCTGTTTACCTGTTTTTTATATTTTAAAAACCTTGTAATGTCTTGCATTTCTTTGCTGCATAACTACTCCCTCTAGATTTTTCCTGTAACTATGTCATCAATTGCAAATAACATGTATCTTGGACTTCAGTTTTTGCTCTCGGCTCTAGCCCTGGCCTCATTCTGGCTATTCACTGTCAGTCAATGCACTGCTCAGGCCTGTCTCCTTCTAGCCTCGCACTGATTTTTTAAATCTGATAACTACACTAAGGTGCATTTTAAGATAAGGGTTAGAGACAACAGGTCATTTTTATATTCTTCTTCTTAAATGTATGTTGCAATATAATTTGATTAGAGAAAATTTCTAAATCATATAAGCTATTATTTCTACATTTTAGGTTCTATGCTGATTGCTAGACATCTGAAATCTAATTTGCTTTCCCAAGGCCATTTTTTTTTATTTTCAATTTGTAGGGCATGTCTGAAGGTCTGTGAATCTGAGACAGGTTATAACTTGAACTGACAGGCAACACAGTTTGATTTAATATTTCAAAAATAAGAACTTGTTATTACTGTTGTTTTTAATCTGCATGCCTTGTTAAACTTGTTAATGAGAAAATTAATTGTTTTATTGCTTATATCCTTGGGGTCTGTGGTCCTTTTTATGTTTGTAAGCATCTTTGTTCCACAAAAAAAACAAAAGTAAAAAAAAATTGCAAATATATTTTAGTGAAAAATGGCTAATTTTAATCTACATTAAATGTTGTTTCAACTTTAAATATTATAACGTAATAGAAACATAAAATGTTAATTAGAGAAGACAAAGAATTGACAAATATGTTGTATCCTGACAGGAATCACTGAAGGTTTAGAAAAAAATAAACAATTTGTCTCTTTGATTGCATGGCCCTAAAACACAGGGCCCTCAAAACATAGGGTAACGTTTTGAACTATGACTTATTTTTACCTATACCTTTTGTAAGCCCATTTTTTCAGAAACATTTCAGAACTGCTTAACGATTCAGCATGAGTGTGATGATACAATCATCAGTTGTCTATTATTGCAGTATGTGCAGGACTCTTATTAAGGGAAGGGAAATATCTTTTTAAATGTTCTCCTGGA
Organism: Carollia perspicillata; assembly: GCA_004027735.1. NCBI lineage: Eukaryota > Metazoa > Chordata > Mammalia > Chiroptera > Phyllostomidae > Carollia > Carollia perspicillata. Next base: position 15,700 of record PVKM010015570.1, read on the forward strand.
CTAATGAGTTCACCCTGCTTAACATTGTACCTTTTTCATTGGCTTAAATGAAAATAAGAAAATAGAAATGTGCATGATGGGATAATTTTAAACTCTTGGAATACATGCAACAATTCTTGCTGAGCAGTAGGTTAATATGGTCTATTTTCCAAATTAGCCCTTAAGGCAGATTATAATGAAAATATTGCATATTTAAACCCCAATTAATTGTCCAATGCTGTTACTACACAGGAAAAGTGCAGGTTCTAATTTAGAAACATGTACTTGCTTATACATTTTAAGTAATTTCCTCCTAGGTGGGCGTAACTAGGTAGGTACTGTGTATATAAACCCAAAATGGGGAATAAAAGTTAATTAGACATTATTTTACTAGTGTCAAGGAACAATATCTTCACTGAACTTCAGAATTCTCTTTACTTTTAGATGAATAATCTAGACATAGAGTAAGAAAATATTGATCACATTTACTTGGGAGAAGCAAACAATGTACATTTTTTCCCTGCAATTTAGGAAGCAATAATATATGTTTGGATGACTCTAAAATGAAGTTATTGATCTGAATAACTAAAATCTCTGTAATTGATTAAATCAATAGAGTGGTGAAACAAATCAAACAGAATTAAAATAATAGAATACTCTGTCAAATAGTTACTTTATTTACAAAAATGCGTTCCCCACTGTTGCTTTGGGAGATCATTTTACATATCCAGAGAGAAAACTCTATAGACTAGCCTAGCCATCTCCTTTAAACAAAATATGAAAGGCCAATGATCTTTCCTTCCACATAAGAGAGAGAAATGTTCTTTCTTTCCAGCAACAGTGACATATTTTACTGAGTTGGAGGTGTCTTCGTGATCGCTCAGTCTCAGTGCTCCCAAAGTCATGGTTAAATGTGTATATCAATCATCTGTGATTTTTGTAACTACTAAATACCGTGTCTAATACTGGGCCTGATACAATAAAGAACCATGTTGGACTGATAGAACGTATTCTTAAATGTCAGAATGAAATTAAAAAAAAAACAAATAAAAAGTATTTATCTCTTGTTATAATCTGTGTAAACAGGCATGAATTTTATAAAAACAGTCATGGAAGTAAAACAGAGGCAGTGGATGAAAGACAGAGAGTGGTATATTCATCACAGAAGGCAAATCCAGTGCAAAACATGCCTTCTTTTCAGAAAGATGCTAATTACTAGTCTTTATTATTTTAACATAATTTGTTTGCCTCTGGAGAGAGGAAGCTATGAAAGAACAAACCTCATAGATACTGCCATAAGCCAGAAACCTGGAATGTAGAGATTTGCCTTCTGAGATAATGCAGCAATGTACCCAGAAACCGGTGAAATTAGGAGTAGATCTAAAGGTCAGTGCAAGAGTTGGCACAAATGTGATGAAATCAAACAATCACACTCACCAATGGTGAGGAGATGACTTTCTCCTCTCCTACTGTGTCTCCACAATTTTGATCATGCGTTGGGGGCGGGGGGAGCAGCCTTGAGAAAGCGAGAAGAGGAATACCCACAGCACCTTTGACCAAGGAGATCTTCAGTGTTCCAGAAACGAACACTAGTGTTTTGATATTATTTCCATTGAATAATAAATAAACAATATTATGAGCTATATGAATATAATGGAAGATTATTTTTTTTGGCCCTTTATCACAAAAGAGAAAAAAATATCAAAGAAAAGAAATAGGTCCAAATAGAAATACAAAATAAATCTTCGGTTTCTCACTCCTTTTAAGAATTTAAATAGTTAATAACCTACCTATCAAAATGCTTGTTATAAGGGTTAAAAAATAAACCTAAAAGTACAGAAATAATTGTTAAAAATATAAGTATATATATCTATATTCTCTACCTATCTACCTACTTTTTATAAACATCTATGTGAATAATATTTGGCTATCAGTTCATTTTCCATTTATCCTATATTTCAGTAGAATTGGTGTGTTACATGATTATGTTAATAATATACTTTTTGTTGAGGTATAATTTCTAAACCTTAAAAAGCATAGATTTTAATACTTCAGTTCCACAAGTTTTGGTAAATATATAAACCCACACACCCACTGCCCCAATCAAACTATTTAACATTTTATTACACCAGATATTTTTCCTGCATCAACTTCCCCCAAAATCTCTTTACCCTAACTCTGCACACAACTATTTTCATCTCCATCATTATGGATTTGTTTTTTTTGTTTCTGTTTTAGAACTTCCTACAAAGGGAATCATACAGTATATATGATTTTGTGTCTGGGTTTTATTGTTCAGCACCATTTTTTGAGATTTATTCATGACTTGTCTGTAGCAAGAAGCAGTTTTTTATTGGTAAGTGTCACTAAATTGGCAACATTGGCAACTTTTTTTTTTTGCACACTGTTTTCCTCAATGGCACTTAACTGACTATGAGGAGTCTTAAATTGTAGTCCTTATTTTTATCACGCATTCATTTTGCAAATTACTGGATGTCTCTTTTCCAAGATAGACCTCATCCCACCTGTCCAATTAAAGAGTATTACTAGGTGATCTCTGAATCTATTTCAACTTATGAGTTCTATATTTTCTAGTTCATGGTTGTTTAACAATTGAATATCAAATTAATAAAGAACTGTCTCTAAGTTACTAATAGATTCACTCACCATAAGTTAATGAGTGCCATCTTTAACTCAATTGCTAGACAAAAATGTTGTGCTTTCTTTTCTCCTTGAGGTTAGCTTTTCAGTATTACTCTAAAGGGAATGGAAGATATGGCTTGCATCTTATAATGACTCCTAAACTTATTTCTTACTTCATCATGGTACTTTTAGTTTTTGCTAAACCAGACTTTGATCAAACTGAGATGTGCTTCATGTACTTCTATCAAAATTTTTAACATCTTTTAAAGGTGTTTCAATTTTCATTTCTTCCATAAAAGTTTTTTAAACCATTAAGTCAAAAAAGTAAATATTTTCCACCTTTAAAATCTTACATGTTGTGTCATTCTTTCCTCATTTCAATCACTCATTCATTCATTCAAGTATTATTGTATACATCAAGTCTGCAGCAAATATAAAGCATACAATAATGAACAAAAAAGATGAAACCTCAACCCTCATGAGCTTACTTGTCATTACAATAACTGTGAAGCAATTATGTTCTATTATAACTAGCTAGTACTCTGAAAAAGTTACTGATGCACCGATAACATGCTGCATAACAAGGGGATATAATTTACTTTTCGGTGGCTCGCGGGGGGATCTTATGAGAATGTGGTGGTGGAATTCAGGTATGAGAATAAAATTTAACCATCTAGAAGTGTGTGTAGATTTATTAGTGTGTGTGTGTGGAGGTGTGAGTGATGGTGGTGGAAGATACAACAGTGAATTGATTTCCTGGCATGGTAGCCTGTGTTAGAAAGCAACACAGCACAGATTAAAAACCCATGGGGTTTTTGCAAAGTAAGGTGATATAATTGTGGCAGAAGTCCAGAATAGGTAGGCAAGTACAAGATCTTTTAGAAAATTACGGACCCCTTTTTGGGTACTGATTTTTACCCCAGAAGTTATCGAAGGGTTTTACACAGATCAAAGAGGTGGGTTTAGAAGACAGCTTGGGGCTGATGTGCACATTAGGAAGTCACTGGCTGGTAGATAACAAACAAAGCTGTATGTGTTGATGAGATGCTTGCGGAGAGTGTTAGAAGTGAGAAGAGATGCAAATCCTGAGTCTTCAGGTTCTCCCAAAATAACCTTTTTGTGAGTTTAAATATATTATAGATATTTATAGAAATATCTCATTACCTTCTTTTGTATTTTAAGATCACATGACAGAATTAAAGTAACAAAAAGTGCAAAGCTTTAAATTTAAGCAATATTGGATTCGAATGAAGGCATTATATTTGGGCAACTTGTTTAATTCCTATGATGCTCTGCTTTTTTTCCCCTTAAAATGCAGATGATAATAATTCTACTATATGAATCTTAAGAATCAAGTGATTCTTAAGTAGAACAAGGCATATAATGCCATGCACATCATACATACTAATACATAGTAGTTTCTTTGGTTTCCAAATTTTCTAAAACACAGTGCATAGCGTGAATCTTTAAAATAAACATTTCATATATTGTATTAAATAAGTGAGACCCATAAAGAAGTAAGAGTTGTAAATGAAAACCAAGTAAATACAATATGGTTATAAAGATTCAAAAATTAGTGTACACATTCAAAAATTTTCCTTAATATTAATTACAATGTACTATTTATTAACACATCCATAGTTGGCTGTATTGATCTAGGTTTATACATCAACCCTGATACCCCAAGGCCTTGGTCTCTTCCTTTGTTCCTGTTGAGTTGAGAACTGCTCAGGGCCTGAGGTTTCACCTTGTTCTTTCATTC
>PVKM010015571.1:0-27824 GCA_004027735.1 Carollia perspicillata
GATTCACAGCAGAAAGCTGAGGTTCCTAGGTCTGGAATGGGGGCCTCATAACACTTCTTTCAATACTGCTATTTAATTACTAACTGGTTAAAAACAGAGGGCAAGGAATGTTTCCCCAGGTGTCCAACTTTTTCTTGGCAGCCAGACAAAGAAGTATCACTTGGAAAGGAACTATGATATTTCTTGTTCCATCTCTGTTCTTTAGAAAGTTCTCTTCTCATACTCACTCTTTCTCAGCCAGAGTCCTGGTTCTATGTTTAAAATACTGAATGTTTTGGGAAAATCTCTTTTATTCTCTGAGGCTTTATTTCCATATTATGGTCAGCATGGGAATAAACTAGAAAGGATTCATATTCTATATTTCTATGAAAATCAACAGTACAAGGGATTGAAGATTGAGAGAGGTGGCCAGGCAAATATATGATTAGAGAGTGAGGCAGTTAAAGAATTTTTATTTACTAAAGTCACAGAAGAAGTAGATGATATGATCAGCATGATTCAATTTAGTAGGGTTTTAAGGAAAGACTTACTTATAAAATTGTGGGCAGGGCTACTGAAACAAGTAAGGCAAGACAAAATACCCAGGTACTAGTAACACTTGAAGTTGTTAACATTTTTGATCTAAAGGAGATGGGAGAGTCTGTATCATCAGTATTTGGTGATAGTTGTAGCTATGTTAGAGTAACTGAGTGAGCAAAACCAAGAGGAAGCATGAGGATATCATATAAATACCTTCTTCCTCTGTTCTCTTCCCTGCTGTGTCTGGCTGAGCTTCTTATCTTCTAATTTGCTCCTGGTGAATCCTGTTGGCTAAAATCAATGAAAATCCGGAGAGTGAGGGAGTTCAGGGGATGCAGACTAAAGATGTAGCCTCTCTGGGCACAAAGCAGGGCACAGAAGGATGGCTACCAGAAATCAACCCTGATGTGCTATTGCTCAAATACAATATAAATCTATTTCTTCCTCAGGTAGCAACCCAGAATGGTAGATTAGCTGGTAGATTTATAGTGATTCAGAGACTCCTGGCCTTTTCAGTTTATGACTGTACTTTCTCCTAGGGTGTTTCAGTATTGACATCCTACCATCAGAACAAAAAGCAAGGAAGTGAACCTGTGCACGTTTCTTATGAGCCATATCTGGAATTGAAAAATCTTGTTCATACTCAATTTCTCTGGAGAAAACGTGGTTACATTTTCACACCAAACTACTAGGAATGTGATGCAATGGAGAGTACTTTACGCCTCTTAAAAGAGAGGATGGAATTCTGTGAACAACTAGTATCCGGGAGGAAACTTGGTAGAATCCAGTATTTTGAGTTCTCCAGACGAATTTTTCAATATCTTAGACCATAAACTTTGAGAGTGCAATGATGTTGAATTAAAATCACTGAGCAGAACTCCCATCCTAACATAGCAAGAGAAAACCCTAAACTGGTTCTTCAGCCTCTGAGTACATGCAAGCAAATTCATGGAGTGATGACTATTTCACTGTGCACTTTAAATCAGCACATGCTGTTTCTTGTACCACTGCTTTTGTTGGTGTTAACCTCCTCCTCTCTTTTCCCCCTTGTCCTGTGGATTACTTCTCCCTCAAGCTTCACAAATTAACTTCACCTACAATTTTTCTTAGCCTCGGGGACCACAGCTGCCACAATCTAATATTCTCTTCAATTGGCCTCAAGTCCTGGAACTGGAAATTAGTTGTTATTCTCTCAGCACACAGTAAAAAAAAAAGAGCTGCAGATATAAATAAATATTTCTGCAAAAAGGCCTTAGCCTGTATCATCTGTCAAGCAATTAGTGTCATTAAATATATGACCTTGAGAGATGAACTTGAATGGACATGATGGCACATTAAACCTCAAAATTATGATGAATGTTTTTGGTATGTGTTTTTGTTGTAGTTTGATAACTCATTTACAGAAGTCTCCATTTTATTTTCCTTTTTAAAGATGTTATTTATTTATTTTCAGAGAGAGCAAAAGGGAGGGAGAAAGAGAGGGAAAGAAACATCAATGTGAGAGTGAAATATTGATCAGTTGCTTCTAGTATATGACTGACAGAGAACAAAACCCACAACACAGACATATGCCCTGGCTGGGTATTGAACCACCATCTTTCTGCCTTGCGGAACAATGCCCAAGCAACTGAGCCACACCAGGCCAGGGCCTCCATTTACTTTCAGAAAATTATTTTTGGCTTCACCCAAAAGGAATAGTGTAAAGAACAGCAAAAGCCATGGTGGCTATGCCTGTGAGCCTGGCTATGTTTCTCTGTGTTCTTCACCCTGGATTTCTAACCAACACAGAAGATGTGGTATTAGCAGGGGATCATACATCACAGACAGCTACACTGCCTAACATTGGGCTTTAGTGTGCAGTTTTATTTCTACTTCATCTGTAATTTGAACTAGAGCAGGCCTCTGCTGTTTATAAGAAATGTTCTATAATCTAAATTCTCTAAATTTGAATATGCTGTAGCGTGTAATTTCAAACTTAGATGCAGTAAATATAATTGGAAAGTGTAGTTGAACCACATAGATGTATTCTGAATTGTTCTGTAAATAGAGAGATCCAAAGTAATTTATAAAACTACTTTATGGCTAAAAATCACCACTTTCTCTTCATTGCCACTGCAAACATTAGCAGCTGCCTTTTCAGGGTCATTTTCTGCAAAAAATAAAGTGTTCATATTTCCACCAGTTTGTGCTTAAGCAACAAGGAGATAAAAGCTGCACAGTCTCGTTGAGGGGCTAACCCAGAAACAGTTGCCTGCTAAATCTCCCAGCCCTGGGCAAAATTGTATATTGTTCCAAAGATACAGATTTTGAGGTATCTGCATTTGAAGTGTGGACTACCCAGAAGGCCCTACCTCTGTCTTTGCCCTTCTAACTCTGAGTGAGGATTCATATTTCCTTACAAGTATTTCTTGGCGCTCGGTGTAAGACAAATGCTTCCTATGAGAGCATGCCATGTCCAGTGCTCTCCTATATCCCACTCTATCACTTGTGCATATTTCAATCAGAATCCTGCATTAGACATTGAGCTCTTTGGCTAGATCTTGTGACTCAGGAATCATAAAGCAATTGCCTACTTTCCTTGAAGAATTACCTTGAAAATTGTGTGAAGATATTTTATCAACTACCTCAAGATCAAGTAGTTGATATCAGAGCTAGGGTTTGCCCCAAGACTGACTCCAAACCCAGGACTGTCTAGTGCATTTTCACAATGACATAGATGCCTTCCAGTACACCTGAGTTGCACACCTTTCTGCAGGCTTTGTTTAATACTTTTGATTGTAGGGAGTCATTTCTGTCAGGCGCTTTGCAAATTCAGCCTTAAGCAATCATTGAGATCCTCTTGGGATATGAACAACACAAAGGTACCCCATTGCCATTGAGAGGCTAGACCAAGCACAGATCCTTTCTCATGTATAGGCAAAATAATTTCAACATTTTTATCCTATTTCCTTTCTTCAATATCTTCTGTCACCTCTTACTGCCCTAGCTATGTTTCTGAGTCCATTCCAAAACCTGCAGTTCTTCTTTCAGTATTACATTCTTGTAAATGTTAGTCAGTCAGTGTGGACCAGGAAGGTGAGAGAAGCCTGATCTGCAGTGTTGGCAGATTCGAAGCTAAGACAGTGGTTCAAGTATTTCAAGGACAAAGGCAAGATAGTGGAAAGGAGACCAAATTATGGGAAGAGGCCAACTTCATGATTACAGAAAGAAGTATAATAGGAACTTTAGCTCTGAGCATTTGAATAAGAGATGACATTAAGGAATCTTGTAATTGCATTAGTAGTGAGACAGGGGTGTTATGGACAAAACAAGTAGGAAAGGGTCCATGCTTAGGTCAGCATCTCTGTTTATGTGGCTTAAATTTGCATTGCCTTCTGTTAATGCACTCAGCCCTATTAGTTCACATTCAGGGGAAGACTCTACTAAGAAAGGCAACAGGATGATGATGAATATCCATGGATGTCAGATGGATAAATCTAGGAAGCAGTTTACTTTCATTAAAAAAATACAAACCAAGAGCAACAACAGCTTTGTGCATTTAGCACCAGGAAGAAAAAAATCCCTTATAGTTTTCTGAAACTTATTCTTCATAAAAGCTTCAAGATGTTCTTTATTTTTTAAAAAAGCCTAAATAACTAACCCCCAAAATTCAAGCTTAATTGAGACTAAGTACCAACAAGAAATTTTTTATCCAGAAGAAATACAAGCAGCAATTTTGAAGTACGCATGTTAAGGAAATTTTTGAACATGAAACAACTATTTTTTCCCTCTGGACAAAAACTTTCTAATAGGAGTAAAAAAAATCCTCATATGTTATGTGGAAATATCATTATAAGCATACCTCTTCTTTTTAATCCTTACCTGAGGATATGTTTATTGATTTTAAAGAGATAAAAACAGAAAGAAAGAGAGAAATATTGATGTGAGAGAAAAACATTGATTGGTTGTCTCCCATATGCACCGCTAATGGGGACTGAGACCACAACCTAAGTATGTGCTCTGACCCAGGATCAAACTGCACCCTTTTGATGCACAGGTTGACATTCCAACCAACTGAGCTACCTAGCCAGGGCCAGGCATACCTATTTTAATTGTACTTCACTTCACATATGTTGCATTTCTTACGATTGTAAAAGATTGGAAGTGACTCATTCAGATGATGGTTAGCATTTCTTAGCAACAAAGTATTTTTTAAATTAAAGTATATACATTTTTTAGACTTAATGCTATTGCACACTTAATAGACTATAGTATATTGTAAATATAACTTTTATATGCACTAGGAAATAAAAAAATGTATGGCTTTTTATTCTGATATTTGCTTAGTGGCAGAGGTCTGGAATGAAGCCCACAATATCTCTGAGATATGCCTGCAAATATCTTGAGAGGACTCAAACTCTGTGACTTTAGAAGTTCATTACCATGTTTAATGTTTTCCCATTTAACAGACACACTGTAGTCGAGCTGGGAGAGGTGATTGTTAGGAGGCCAGCCACCCATGTGGGCAACCCAATGATTACCGTGGGATGTTATAGCCTAAAATCCCACCATTCCATACTATATATTTGTGGAAGTTTACTAGGAACTTTTTGTTTTCCAAGAGCCTTCACTTAAATACCCCAGGAAGGCATATTTTTCAGCAAACACCCTAGCTTACTGACACTCCATCCTGACTGCACATTCTGATTCACCTTTTGAGCTATTCTTTAAAAACAATATCTGGAATCCTTTCTTAGAATTCTGAATAATTAGGTAGCCTTAAGAGGCCTAGTGTAGGGCCTGAGCATGGATAATTTGTAAAATCCTGAAGGAATGGAACTCCTGAAGAGCAGAGCATCATGAAGAAATAGCCTCTAGAGTAACTTTGGTACAAATTTTCACTTCTCCAGCACTAACATGATTCTTAAATCAGAGCTAGTTTTACCATGACCAAAGCAAGAGGATGTTTATACTGTGGCGACTTGGGGGAACCTGAGGCCACAAATCTCTGCTGACCGCCTTCTAGTGCAATATTTCCTCTTTCTAAATGTGTTGCATTCTCCCCTTTCAAAACCACAGATAAATGAGACAAGGGATGTCAAATTGGCTTCCTTTCACATATCACCTCAGATAGATTGGTAATGATTGTTTAGGGAGCTCTGTTGCAAAACAGAGTTGCATCTGATCCCAGAGTAGAAGCTCATGATGATTAGTAATGTATGCTGTGGCTGCTAGGAAAAACAGGTAGGTTGTAACATCTTTGAATAACCCAATAGAAGCAGGAAACTGTCTTCAAATGACGTTGATTCATCTTTACACATATATTGTATTATCCAGTGCCTAATTCTATTAGCATATTAGGGGGTATCAATTTTACTTATGTAACTAGCCAGTATCTTAGAAGGCCTTTCAAACAAAGACACAGAAAATACATACTTATTAAGTACCTATAGGTTTTTGTTTTGGTTTGCTTTTAATTTTTGTTTTCAATAGCTTTCATAAAACACTGTGAGTATAGAAAACAACATAATTCTTGATTGTAAGAGGCTTATAATCTTCCTAGAGAAGAAAAATGTATATGGAAGTAATGATTAATGAGGATAATATTATCTATCTTATAGAATTATGTACTATTCTAATAAAAATGATTAAGAGAGCAACTTATTAATTATGTGGTTTGAGGAACAACTGTTAATTCTACAGTACACCAGATGCCACTCTGACCAAAAGGATATTGAAGGAAAATAGGTTCATCCATACACTGAACAGCACTGTGTGCTCTAGCAAACCATCAAAACACAATACAAGCAACACAGCAAACACAACAAACAAACAAAGAAATAAAAACAAGCCAGACATACAGATATTCTACCCTTTTGGCATTATATAAGGAGTAAGGGCCCAGGCATTAAACAGACCTGGATGCAGGTTCTAGCTTTGTAGTTTGACTGACAGTGTGGCTTTCAAAGTTTGTGAATATGCACATCCTTGCTCCCATCTGCAAGGCAGACTCACCAAAACCTTCCCTTCAGGGCTTTTTTGAGATTTATGAAGATGTGTCTACAATCTGTTGTTTAATAAGTTCTCATTAAGTGGCAAGAGTTTTGACATTATTTCTTCAGTTTTAAGATGACATTGATTTTAGGATGCACCTCTTAATTTATAGAAAGTTTTCAGGAAGAAATAAAGCCTTTTACCCTAATGTATGTGCCATTGTAATGTGAGTCTTGCTTTAAGAAACTGTAGTTGTGAACAGGCAGTTCACTTGGACCATGAAGCAACATGGTAAGGTCCAGCACAGACAGCCAAAGCAGGTAGAGGGAGAGCAGCAAATGTGTATCTGGAACTTACCATGTGCTAGGCACTGTCATTAAACATTTCATTGTAATAGGATCCCCACCAGGCTGGTCCTATCAGCATACACATTTTACAAATGAGGAAAGTGAGGCATGCATTTAATAGTAAATTTGCTAAGACCCTATACTTAGAGCAAGGCAGCCCAAATTTCACCTGGGAAGCCTGGCTCTGAGGGCTATGCCTCAGCACCACACTGCTCTTCTCAGGGCTTTCAACTGAAAGGAGACCAGACCATGTCAGAGGGGAACTCTGAGGGCTGACAGGGAGGGGACATGAATGCAGAACTGAGAAGGAAGCTGATGCATATTTTAGAAAGATTGCCCTGTGAGCCAGAAGAAAATCATACAAGATGGCTGGCATTGAGGTTGGAAGCCCTCAGAGTCAAGAGTTCTGGGGAGACCAAGGTGTAGACCAAGGTGTAAACCAAGTGAGCCCTAGTGGTTCCATGAGATCCTTGAACACCAGCCATGCATTAAGATCACAGGGTCTAATGCTTTCTCTCAAGGGAAAAATGGACAAGCAAATCCTGATATTTTCTAACACAAAAGCAGACTTTGAGTCTTGCTACTTTTTCTTACCAGGCTATGAATACTTTAGACAAAGAGAACAATTGGGGTGTATTATAGGTTGAACTCTGTCCTCCTAAAAGTCATATATTAAAGTCTTAATGCCTCAATAACTCAGAATATGACCTTATTTACAGATAAGATATGTACAGAGGAAATCAAGTCAAAATAAAGTAATTAGTGGGGGCCTGATCCAATATGACTGGTGTCCTTGTAAAAATGGAAATTTGAACACACACTCACTTGTAGAGAGACCACCATGTGAATGTAATGATGGTCATCTACAAGCCAAGGAGAGAGACCTGGAACAGATCTTCCTCTCACAGACTCAGAAGAAACCAACCCTCACAACGCCTTAATGACAAGCTGAGAGACAGTCAATTCTGTTATTTAAGTGGCCCATCTGTGCTATGGTACTATGATAACCCAAGCAAATTTATACAAAGACTGTTATAAACATTTAGTTTTCAGTAGGCTTATTGTTTTTTTCCACATATTTGAAGGAGGAATGTGTCTTTATGATTCTAAGTATTTCATATATGATCATTTTAGTGGGGAGGGCACATTTCAAAAATATATATTGGTGCATTTTTATATTTTCTATGTGGTAATTCTAAGAGGACACTTCCCTCTCTGCCTTTTCACATTCATGTATATGTACTCCTGGCACCAAAAACTAGGGATAGGACCATGAACATTAATATTGACAAACAAACAAATAAACAAATAAAAAACACCATAATGCAAACTCATTCATTCATCATTAATTTATTCAACAAATACACAAGCCCAGTTTGCTATAAACTGTACTAGTGTTGAAATTACAAAGATTAATAGAGTTCTCAGCATGGCCTTGTATGGAAGTCAGAACATATATTATGAATGAGCAGTCAATATGCTTTGGGCAAGTTAATGAAATAGTTAGATAACAAGGGGATATGGGTATACCAGAAAGGTATAATTAATTTACTAGTAGGCTTGTAGATGGTGAGGGGAGTTAGAGAGAGCTTCCCAGAAGGGCTGGTTTCTGAGAGAAGTGTTAAGGTATGCACCTCAAAATTTAATTTGACAGACATTCACCCACTTTTTCCCTCCTTGCTTTCTTTCCTTTTAGTAAAATGGTGATTCTCACACCTCAGCATGGATCAATATCAACTGAAAAACTTGTTAAAACACAGATTCCTAGGCTTCACTTAACATGTCTGATTCAGCACATGTGGAGGGACCCAGGAATCTGCATTTTTAACAAGTTCCCCAGTAGTCCTGATGCCATGGGTCCTGGAACCACACTTTAAGATCCACTTAGTAAACATTTATGTGCATGGAAACTGGAAACAGGTATTGATCTTTTCTAGTTCTCAGGGATGAAGCCCTGAATAAAACATAGTCCAACCTTCATGAAAATACTGGCAACAAATCAATCAGCACCTTTACAATGCAATTGCATTCTTGAATCTCTATTTCTTAACAAAAAAAATATGAGGTGCATAGTGAGAGCTATTTCTGTAACAGCATAGTCCATGCTAATAGAGAAAAGGCTTTTACAAAATGATAAATGCCCAGGTCTATTAACTTTTTTTGCTCTTTAACACTTCAGTAGTAAGGTCTTGTGAAATGGGGTCTGGTGAAATGGAATCTAGTCTGCCAAGGTTAGAATTTGTAGATGTTGATGTTTGGACTAACAGGGCTTGTTAACATACACACATGCTGGAACTTTCCTTTCTTCCCTCATTCTTTTCTTGGAGATGACATTCTGAGTCAGCAACATTGGGCTGTCTTCTTGATACTCATGAAAAATTGAAGTACTTTGATGAAGGCTAATCATATGTTTATTCTCCATGATGCATGTTGAAAGAACATAAGAGCTAGCTGGGCATAGCAGTGAACTCTGTCTATCAGGAAGAAACCAAGTCAATGAAGAACAAAAGCAATAGTCTGACAGGCATGTGTTCTTTGATTTTCTCTGGCTTATGAGCTTGTCTGGCAAGTACTTGTATTTGTGTTGATTGTACCATGAAATGGTCTTTGGGCCAGCTGTGCAAGAATGCATACACTTGACCAAAAGGAAACTCATTAATATCTGAACAAAAATTTCTCTTCTTTTTTCAAAAGCGGAACACTTGCCTTTAGAAGGAAAAAGGGATTCCATGAAGTGCTCTCCTTTGTGCACAGTTTGTCAGTTCTCCATAAAATGCTCTGTTCCCATGAAGTGGGCCTGCCTATTGTCTGTCTTCAGAAAATTAGCCTGCTTTTTAGGAGACTGGCAAGGAAGATATAAGCGGGAGCTCCAAATCTAGGTGCCTAGTCACATCTCTAGTGATCAGATGATTGTTTTAGTAATCCATAAGTATGTCTTGACAGTCTCTTGAAGGTATTTAAAATATTTAGTGTTGTGGGAAAAACAAAAAGATGAACAAAATATAACCAGAAACATTGAAATATAGAACAAACTGACAGTGACCAGAGGGAGGGGTGAGGGGAATAACGGGGGGAAGAAGGGGAATGGTCATCAAGTAACATGTGTAAAGGACACATTGACAAAGCCAAAGGGGGATAGGATTGAGGGCGGGAGGTGGAGATGGTGGGGAGGGGGAGACTGGTGGCAGAAAATGGAGACAACTGTAATTGAACGATAATTAAAAATAAATAAAATTTTAAAATAAAAACAATAGCTTTCTTCAAGCTCCACGCCCTAATAGATTAGAGATGTTGTTAATAAAACATAACCTTCTTATCTTCATGGCCAGTTCGAATCAATGTGGTGATTGATTTTTTTTTTACAGTAAAATATGTATTCAACTTTCAAGAAAACAAATTTACTTTAAAGTAAATGACAAGTATGTATCTAAATTAGTACCGCTAATATATTCACTCCACTGATATGAATGTTCCTTATTGTTCTATTTTAGATTAAATTAATTCTCTTCTAAAAATATTTGCAGAATATTTTGCAGGTGTTGAATATGCAAGCAAGGATGAATGCCTGGATCTTTAGTTTTAAGCTGTACACAGATCTGTTTTCCATATTAATGATCTAATTATCATTACTATCATTCACAGAGGGTTTTCATGCACAGATTTCTACCTTTGGTCAAAATTTCTCTAACATGCCAAACACCTTGTGTGCATAAGCCTGTTTATCCCTTCCCATCCTTCCAAATTTAACCTGATTTACATTTATCAGATCATTGGTGATGTGGAACATCTTTTCATATGTCTATTGGCTGTCTGTGTGTCCTCTTTGGGTCCATTGCCTATATTTTAATTGGATTGTTTATTTTTCTGGTGTTGAGTTTTATAAGTTCTTGATACATTTTAGATATTAACCCCTTATCAGATGTATTAATAAATATATTCTCTCATTCCATGGGTTGTCTTTTTATTTTGTTGATGGTTTCCTTTGCTGTGCAAAACCTCTGTAGTTTGATATAGCCCCATTTGTTTATTTTTTTTCTTTTGTTTCCCTTGCCTAAGAAGATATACCAGAAAAAATATTGCTACCCACAATGCCTGAGATTTTATTGCCTGTGTTTTCTTTTAGGATTTTTGTAGTTTCAGATTAAACAATTAAGTCTTTAATCCATTTAGGATTTATTTTTGCATGCGGTGTAAGAAAGTGGTCTAGTTTCATTTATCTGTATGTATCTGTCCAATTTTCCCAACACCATTTATTAAATAAACTATCTTTAGCCCATAGTATATCCTTGTTTCCTCTGTCCAATTTTAATTGGCTATACAGTTGTGAGTTTATTTCTGAGCTCTTTGTTCTGTTCCTGATCTATGTGTCTTGTATTATGTTGGTATCATGCTGTTTTGATTACTGTGGCCTTATAGTATCACCTCATACCAGTCAGCATGGCTATCAACAATAAATCAACAAACAACAAGTGCTGGCAAAGATGTCAAGAAAGAAGAACACTTTGCATTGTCAGTGAGAATGCAGATTGGTACAACCACTTGGAAAACAGTATGGATATATCTCAAAAAATTAAAATGTATCTACCTTTTGATTCAGGGATCTCACTTCTAAGAATATAGCTGAAGAAACCCAAAACATTAATTCAGAAGAACATAATCACCCTTATGTTCACTGCAGCATTATTTACAATTGCCAAGATAGGAAAGCAGCCCAAGTGTCCAAATACAGATGAGTGAATGAAACAACTGTGGTTGCTTCCAGCACTTGGCTGCTATAAATTGTGCTTCTATGTTCTCCTCTAGGATTTTTATGGTGTCACAACTTATATTTAAGTCTTTTATCCACCTTGAATTTATTTTTGTGTATGGGGTAAGTTGGCGATCGAGTTTATTTTTTTTTTTTCATGTAGATGTCCAGATCCCCCAACACCATTTATTGAAGAGGCTATGGAAGACAAATACCATATGATCCAACCTATAAGTGGAACCCAATCAACAAAACAAACAAGCAAGCAAAATACAACCAGAGACATTGAAATTAAGAATGAACTGACAGTAACTGGAAGGAAGGTGGGAGCAGATAATGGGGAGAAAAGGGGGAAGGGTTTTCAGGAACATGTATAAAGAACACATGGACAAAACCAAAGCAGGGTAGGATCAAGGGTGGGAAGTGGGGATGGCTGGGGTCAGGGGGGCCTAGGGGTATATGTGGAGACAACTGTACTTGAACAATAATAAAACAAGCTAAAATTAAAAAAAAACAACTATGGGACATTTACACAATGGAATACTACTCAATGATCGTACAGAAGAAAATTGGCTGAAGAAGATTGCAGTGGAGTGAATGCAAGTCACATTGACCACCTCCCAGGGCAAATCTGGAATTACAACTCAATTGCAGAGAAACCACCTAGAGTAAACAACTGAGCAATAGTGAGAGAGAAGCTGTATAACCTCAGACAGATGGAAGAATTAGCTTTCGCACAACCTGTCTGGTAAGGCATGTAGCAGAGACTCTAAAGGGCTGGGTGGGCACCCACAGGTGGCACAGTAGGAAGGATAACTAAGCAGCCAGTTGTATCCCCCTGAGAAGAATGGGGTCTAAACCTTAAGTTGGGATAACCAGCCTAGATCACCAGAGCCTAAAAGGAATACAGATAACAACTGGCAGCAAAAATCACCAACATTGCTCTCTGCAAGAGTCAGATGGCTGGAGATGCAAGAGCTATTTAAAGGGCCAACACAAAAATTTTCATTTGCAGTCACTTACCCAGAGCTCTGGAAAAAATATGAACAGAGTGGGTTGGTGACATCTCAGGAGAGACTGAAGACTGAAACTTTGGGGAGAGAATTGAGAGAGTGGACATCAGGATCCACTCTGGAGAGTGGATGCTGAGTCAACCCCCATATGCTAGCAGCCACCATACTCAGGCAGACTATTCCCTTTTGAGCAGCAGCAGCCTGAAGGGAAATGACAGCCCTGACCCCAGGAGGGTATCTTCTCTGGCCCTGTGGTGCTTAAGTCTGACTGCTGAGTATTGATAACTAGATTAACAACTGCAGGAGAGATCCACAAACAGTAGATCTCTGGCAAAGGCTGGGACACAAAGTGGACTAGAGAGACTTAAGGAGAGACTGGGGACAGAAACCTTGGGGAGAGAACTGAGATAGTAGCCTCTGGGATCCTGGTGTGGAGCCAAGTGCTACAGGTGCTACAGGGTAGCAACCATCCTGCTCAGGCAGATAACTCCCCTCTGAGCAGCAGCAGCCTGAGGGTAAACAATAGCTCCTACACCAGGAGGGATTTGGCCCTGCCCTATGGTGCTTAAACATGACTGCTGAGTGCTGAGTGGCCATATTAACAATTGAAGGAGACAGCCAGTGACAGTAGATCCCTGGAAGTCTTGAACAGACTGCCTAAGGTCAGACAGGGTCAACATCTGACATCACCAGAGGCAGATCCAGAAAGAACAAAACAGTGATAAATATAAGAGGCTACTGAGATGAAAACCACTGTGGTCTTCTCCATGATTTGTGATATTTTTTTTCCTGTATAGCTTTTTAACATTCATTTCTTGTCCAGCAAGTTTGTACATATTAATCACTAGATTTTATACAATGGTGTATTTCAATTCACATATTTTGCCCCTCCTTCCTCTCAGCCCATCTTACATTACTTTTTCCTCACAATATTTAAATTTCAAGTTTTGTTTTCTCTCTTACTACAACTTATCTCCATTCCTCACTCTTACTATTTCTCCCCTGTCCAGATACACAAAACCAATGTTCTTATCTAGGGTCATCTCACATCATTTTTTCTCCACTCTTAAAATACCAGTGTTCTCCCTTCACAATCTTTGCTAATTGGTTGTGGGTACGGTAGTTGTTGTTGCATTGTTTTTTCAATGCTATCTCTAGAGATTCACTAAGTCTGTATTTCAGATATCTAATTTTACTGGTCCCCTCACCTACTCTTTGTTTCCTCTCAAATTTTAATATTGCAATCTTAGCCTCCCCCCCTTTTTTTGTCTTTCTTCTATTTCTTTTTCATCCTGCCCTTTTATTTTTCTTTATTCTCTATTTTTTCCTTTTTATTTTTCCTTATATCCCAAATTTTGATTTTCTCTCTCTTAGCCTGGTTTTTATTCCTCACTAGTAGTAGTCCCTCTTCCTCTTTCATTTCAAAATCACTTCCTATTCCTGTAAACATCCCTTATACTTTTCTTTGTTTCTTCCCCCCCTCTTATTCCCATACCACCTATATTAATTTTAGCTTATTTCTTGTTGACAGTACTATGGTTGAACTTTCTCTCCAATTTGGCTACTATATTTTTATTAATTATTTACTATTTTCTTAACTTTTTCTTTCTCTCATTTTATTTTATTCTATATTATTTTAATTTCTGTTTAAACCTAATACTATACACTTTCCATTTCATACTCCATTCCACTTCATCATTTCCTTTTTTATTCATGAAGTAAATTTTACCTTCTCTCCATTGCTCCAACTCCCAGCTCTTATTGCTGCTCTTTCCTCTAACCTCTCAAAATAATTTTTTTCAGTAAGTCATCACATATCCACTCACTTTTCTTATAATAGTCTTAATTTCTTTATGCTCTGATTAATACTGGTTCATTTGCTGCTGATAGTGGGACTTTGGGGGTTATTTTTGTGGGCATGGGTTTGTTTCCTAGGCTTTGTGATTTTCTTGTGGCAGCACCCTCACAGCTGTGTAAAAGATATGGTGGGTGGAGTAACTCTCAGTCAATCAGCTGGAGGTAAGGAACCACTAAAGAAAGACCCAACAACAGTCAAAACCCAAATGCATTAAGAGAACCAGCATAAATGGCATAAAGGACATCCCAAGAGCATCAAGTTCAGGTGATCAAAGAAACTGCACCATTGAATCTCGAAGCCTCCAACCATAGAACTTCACACCACAGCATCAGGAAGTCCAAAAAATGCAATTTAAGATGCAGAAGCAAACAAAAAGAGTCTCACAAATAATGGGGAGACAAAGAAACAACCCCTAATCCTAAGGAAAGAAGGAATCCTAAAAAGAATGCTAAATGAAATACAGGCAGGTCAAATACCAGAAACTGAGTTCAAAACAATGATTATGAGGAACCTCAATAGGTTCAGTGCTAATTACCAAAATTACAGGCAAGATACAAGGAACTTATTGCAAAATATATCAGAAAAAGAAAGAAAAAAGAAAAAGAAAGAAAGGAAGGAAGGAAGGAAGGAAGGAAGGAAGGAAGGAAGGAAGGAAAAAAGAAAGGAAGAAAGGAAGAAAGGAAGGAAGGAAGAGAAACAATCAACAAGGGCGAAGAGGATATGAAGAATACAATTTCTGAATTGAAGAACACAGTAGAAGGAATCAAAATCAGGCTAGATGAAGCAGAAGATTGAATCAGTGAGCTGAAAGACAAGGTAGAAATAAACTCGCAGAAAAAGCAAGAAAAAAAAAAAAAGACTCAAACAGAATGAAGAGGGTTAAGGGAAATGCAGGACAGAATGAAAGAAATATTATATGTATAATGAGGATACCAGAAAGAGAGAAGAGGAACAAGGAGTAGAAAACCTGTTTGAAAAAATAATGATAGAAAACTTCCCTAATTTGATGAGAGAAAAAGCCACACAAGTCCAAGAAGCAGACAGGGTCTCAATCAAGAGGAATCCAAAGCGTCCCTAATCCAAGACACACCATAATTAAAATGGGAAAATTCAAAGACAAAGAGAGAATCTTACAGACGATGAAGGAGAAAAGGGAAGGGAATGGCAAGAAATATTCCAAGTAATGAAAAGAAAAGACCTTCAACCAAGATTACTCTACCCAGCAAGTCTGTCAATTAAAATGGGAGATGAAATAAGGAACTTCCCAGCCAAAAGAAAGCTAAAGGAATATACCTCCTCCAAACCGGCACTGCAAATATGTTAAAGGGACTGCTTTAAGAAGAGAAAAGGAGTGAGAGAGAGAGAAACAAAAAGTACAAAGGGAGTAAAATGACAATGAATAACTACCTATCAGTAATAAGATTAAATGTAGATAGATTAAATGCTCCAATCAAAATACATAGGATAGTTGAGCCCTGGCTGATGTAGCTCAGTGGATTCGGCATGGGCCTGTGAAGAAAAGGGTAGCTGGCTCGATTCCCAGTCAGGGCACATGCCTGGGTTGCAGGCCAGGTCCCAGCAGGAGATGCATGAGAGGCGACCACACATTGATATTTCTCTCCCTCTCTCCTTCCCTTTCCCTCTAAAGATAAATAAATAAAATCTTAAAAAAAAAAAAGACATGGGGTAGTTGAATGAATAAGAAAACATGACCCACACATATGCTGTTTACAAGTGACCCACCTCAGAACAAAAGAGCTACACAGACTGACAGTAATGGGTTGGAAAAAAAATTCAAGAAAATGGACAGGAAAAAAAGCCAGGCTAACAATACTTATATCTGACAAAATAGATAGACTTCAAAACAAAGGCTATAAAAAAGTCACAGAAAAATATTTCATAATACTCATGGGAAGAAGCATCAAAAAGATATAAATATTATAAACATATATGTACTCAAATAGGAACACCCAAATATATAAGGAAATTCTTGGAGGACTTCAAGAAAGATATAGATAGCAACAGAATTATAACAGGGGATTTAAAGACCCCAATATCAACAATGGATAGGTCTTCCAAACAAAATATCAACAAGGATATTGTGGAACTGAATGATGCATTACATCAAATGGACTTAACTAATACATATAGAACCTTTCATCCCAAATAAGCAAAATACACATTCTTTTCAAATGCACACAGAACATTTTTGAAGATAGACCACATAATAGCACACAAAACAAGCCTCAACAAATTCGACAGAATTGAAATCACATTAAGCATTTTCTCAGACCATAGGGACTTGAAACTAGAAACCAATCTCAAGGAAAAAAACTAAAAAATATTCAAACTCATGGAGACTGAATAGTGTGTTATTAAACAATGAATAATGAGATCAATGAAAAAAATTTAAAAAGTTTCTGGAAATGAATGAAAATGAACACACAACATTCCAAAACCTATGGGACAAAGCAAAGGCAGTCTTGCAAGGAAAGTTCATAGCAATACAGGCCTACCTAAAATAGATACAAATATTCAAATAAACAACCTAATCCTACATCTAAAAGAATTAGAGAAATAACAACAAAGAAAACAGAGAGTGAGTAGAAGTATGGAAATAATGAAGATCAGAGCAGAATTAAATGACATAGAGGCTAAAAGAACAATTCAAAGGATCAATAAATTCAGGAGCTTGTTCTTTGAAAAGGTAAACAAAGTCAACAAGCTTTTAACCATATTCAAAATTAAAAAAGAGAGAGGACACAAATAAATAAAATCATAAATGAATGAGGAGAAGTTACAGCTGATACCACAGAAATAAAAAGGACTGTAAGAAATTACTACAAACACCTATATACCAAGAAATTTGAAACCCTGGGTGAAATGGACAAATATCTAGAAAAATATAATCTTCCAAAACTGAACCAGGAAGCAGAGAGCTTGAACAGGTCAATAAGAGTTGACAAAATCTAAGCAGTAATAATAATAATAAAAAAAACTCCTGGCACACAAAAGCCCTGGTCCAGATTGTTTCACAGGACAATTTAACAAAACACTTAAGGAAGAGCTAACCCCTATACTTCTCAGACTATTGCAAAACATCCAAGACGAGGGCAAACTCCAAACACTTTTTATGAAAATAATATCATTCTAATCCCAAAGGAGACAAAAACACAACAAAGAAAGAAAACTACAGGCCAATATTGCTAATGAATATAGATGCTAAAATCCTCAACAAAGTATTTGCAAACCGTGCCCAGCAATACATCAAAAAGATCATATACCATGATCAAGTGGGACTTATCTTGATCCCCAGGGATGCAAGAACAGTACAATATTTGCAAATCAATAAACATAATATATCACATAAACAAAAGACAAAAAATCACATGATCATATCAATAGATGCAGAAAAAGCATTTGATAAGGTACAGCACCCATTTACAATAAAAATACTCAGAAAAAATGGTAGTAGAGGGAGCATACCTCAACATAATAAAGTCATATATGAGAAATCTACAGCCAGTGTCATACCCAATGGGTAAAAACTAAAATTTTCCCACTGAGATCAGGAGCAAGAGAAGGATGTGCTCTTTCACCAATTCTATTCAACATGGTATTGGAAGTCCTAGTCACAGCAATCAGATATGAAGAAGACATAAGAGACATCCAAATTGGCAAGGAGATAGTAAAACCATCATTATTTGCAGATGATGTGATAGTGTACATAGAAAATCCTATATCCCTGGCTGGTTTAGCTCAGTGGATTGAGCATGGGCCTGAAAACCAAAGGGTTGCCATTTTGATTTCCAGTTAGGGGACATGCCTGGGTTGCAAGCCAGGTCCCCTATAGGGGGCAAGCAGGAGACCACCACACATTGATGTTTCTTTCTCTCTCTTTCTCCTTCCTTTCCCCTCTCTCTAAAAATAAATTATTTTAAAAGAAAAAATTCTATATATTCCACCAAAAAGCTACTCAATATAATAAGTGAATTTGGCAAAACAGTGGGATACAAAGTCAATATTCAGAAATGAAAGGCATTTTTGTACACCAACAAGATATCAGAAACAAAAATCAGGAAAAAAAAACCATTTACTATAGCAACAAGAAAAATAAAGTACCTAGGAATAAACCTGACTGAGGAGGTGAAAGACCTGTACTCAGAAAACTAACACTGAAGAAGGAAATTAAGGAAGACACAAATAAATAAATAGAAGCATATACCATGTTAATGGATTGGAAGAATTAATATCATCAGAATGTCCATACTACAGAAAGCAATTTATAGATTCAATATAATCCCTATTAAAATACGAATGACATATTTCACAGATATAGAACAGACATTTCAAAAATTTATAAGGAAGCCCTGGCTGGTGTAGCTCAGTGGATTCAGCATGGGCCTGTGAAGCAAAGGGTCGCTGGTTTGATTCCCAGTCAAGGTACATGCCTGGGTTGCAGGCCAGGTCCCCAGTAGGGGACACATGAGAGGCAACCACACATTGATGTTTCTCTCCCACTCTTTCTCCTTCCCTTCCCCTCTCTTTAAAAATAAATAAATAAAATATTTTTAAAGTTTTATAAGAAACCATAAACCATCCCAAATAGCTGCAACAATTTTGAGTAACAAGAACAAAGTAGGAGGGATCACCATACCTGACTTCAAACTGTATTACAAGGCTACGGTAATCAAAACAGTCTGGTAGTGGCATAAAAACAGACATATAGAACAATGGAAAATAAAGAGCCCATAAATAAACCCAAGTCTCTATGATAAAATAACATTCAACAATGGGGGCCGAGGCATAAAATGGGGCAAAAAAAGCCTCTTCAACAAATAGTGCTGGGAGATCTGGACAGATATATGCAAAAACATAAAACTTGACCACCAACTTATACCATACACAAAAATAAACTCAAGATAGTTTAAAAAACTTAAATATAAGTCATGATACTATAAAAGTCCTAGAGGAAAATAAAGGTAGGAAAATCTCAGATATCCCATGCAACAATATTTTCACAATACTTTCAACATTGTTTTCTAGAGAACAATATGTCCTCTAGAGCAAGGAACATAAAGGAAAGAATAAACAAATGAGACTTCATCAAGATACAAAGCTTGTGCACAGCTAAATAAAACATTAGGAAAATGAAAAGGGAGCCAACTCTATGGGAAAATATATTTGCCAATGATATCTGAGACAAGGGTTTGATCTCCAAAATATATACAGAACTCACGTGACTCCACTCCAGGGAGACAAATAACCCAATTAAAAAATGAGCAAAGGACCTGAACAGACACTTCTCCAAGTAGGACAGAGGGCCCAAAGACAAGAAAGGGTGCTCAGCAACACTAGGCATCAGAGAAATGCAAATTAAAAACACAGTGAGATACCGCTTCATGCCTGGTCAGAATGGCCATCATAAACAATTCAAAAAACAAGTGCTGATGAGATTGTAGAGGAAAGGGAACCCTAACTCACTGTTGGAGGGAATGCAGACTGATGAAGGCACTGTGGAAAAATGTATAGATTTTCCCCAGAAAACTAAAAATGAAACTGCCTTTTGACCCAGCAATTCCACTGCTGGGATTATACCCTAAGGGCCCTGAAACACCAATACAAAAGAACCTATGCAGCCCAATGTTGATAGCAGCATAATTTACAATAACCAAGTGCTGGAAGCAACCTACATGCCCATCAGTAAATGAGTGGATCATAACACTATGATACATTTACACAATGGAATACTATTCAGTAGAAAGAACAAAGGAGCTCCTACCCTTTGTGATAACATGGATGCAACTGGAGAGCATTATGCTAAATAAAGGAAGCCAGACAATGAAAGACAAATACCATATGATCTCACCTTTAAGTGGATCCTAATCAACAAAACAAACAAACAAGAAAAATATAAATGGAGACATTGAAATAAAGAACAAACTGACAGTAACCAGAGGGGTCAGGGAGGATAACAAGGGAAAGAAGGGAAAGGGTCATCAAAGAACTTGGATAAAGGACCCAGGGACAAAGCCAAAGAGGGGTAGGATTGAGTGTGTGAAGTGAGGGTGGGTGGGGCTGGGGAAAGCGGTGGTGGGAAAATGGTGACAGCTGTATTCAAGCAGCAATGAAATAATGATTTAAAGAAAAGAAAATTGTGCCCTTCGCAACAGAATGGATAGACCTGTAGAACATTATGCTCAGTGAAATAGGCAGTCAGAGAAAGATAACTACCATATGATTTCACTCATATGTGGAATCTAATGAAAAAACTGAACTAACAAAGAAAATAGTGACAGAATTATAGCGAGCAGGATGACAGCAATGGGGCAGGTGTAGGAGATGAAATAATGGAGCAGAAAGGAAAAGAGACTCATGAGTATGGACAACAGTGTGGTGCTTGCAGGGGATTATATAAGGGAGATAAATGGTAATGGAAAAGAACACAATAAAAGTAAATTAATGAATAAAAAATAAATTTCACTTGAATGTCTACTTCTCTTGCTCAAAGCTAAATCCCTTGGAATTAGAGATCCACTTTGATTATTTGCATACTATTTATGGTCTCGAGTTTCTTTGAAATAGTTTTAAAACATTTGATAATTCTGAGGATGTAAAAAAGTTTCTGTGTGTATTGTGTGTGTTACTGTGTATAAACATAAGCAATGCCAAGAAAACACTGTCAATTTTTATCCAATATAAAAAGCTAGTTCTCAAATACATAAGGAACTATAAAAATAACAATAACCCTTTAGAAAAATGGAAGTATCAATAACCTTAAAATATATTTTAAAATAAAGGGTCAATAAGGATCTCTACAGAAAAAAATAGGGGACTGCAAGAATAAAAAACTTGCAAGAAAATATGTACGATGTTTTAAATATAAAAAGTATTTTATTTCAGAGATATACAGAAATGTAAATTATGGCTACATGAGATACCATCTCTTACCTATCAGATGGCAAATATTGAAGGACTTGAAAACACACTTGGAGGATTTGGGGTAGAAATCATCATTGTCTTAACATGGGTGATGAGGACCCAAAGGTGAAACTACCTTGTGGAGGAAGATTTGGAAATATCCATAAAACTAGAAAAGCATTGACCATTTGGCTGAATACTGCCATCTCTAGGAATTTACCTTGGAAATATACCTCTAAAAATGTAAAACATCATTTTTACATTGAATGTAAAATGATGCCCAATGTCATTCATTGTGGCATTTGTCAAATAGAAAAATGACACAAAAAATAAAAATTATCATTAGTAAGAAACTGGTTAAATGAACTATAATATATTTCACTATTAAAAAAACAAAGAATTAATATCTCTATTAACTGATAGTGATTTAAGACACACTATTAAATTTTAGAAAACAAGATACACACATACACACATAATATATATACATATATACATATAGATTTTGTGTAAAAAAAAGACACCTTTTATTTTTCAAAATAAACACAAAAGGAAAAAGTCTCTGAGATAGGTAAGTGGCAGTGGTGTAGAAAAAGAAGGGGTAAATTCTCATTGTATAATTTCATAGTTTTGATTTTTAAATCATATTAGAAGGAAAATGTTATTAGTGAATTATAAAACTATTAAATATTGAGTCTGTATAAATAGTAAATGAAAATAAAACAGGTTTGAAAATTTATTCTTTACAGAAGAATGCTACATAATTAATGTAGAAGGAATGATAAAATAATTATATAATCACTATAATAATTGATTTGAGTAAGGACTATCGACTGATTCTAAATGACTGGGTGAAAGATTGTAAGTCAACTAATTTTCACATAGGCTCAATAATTATAAAACAAATTTTGTTTATTAATTACAAAGTAAAAAGATACTACTTCAATGGAGATAGTTGATTGATAATATTTTATCCACATGAACCAAGTTAACATCACCAATAGTGAATTAAAATGAAGTTATGTGACTTCTGTACCTGAAACACGGCAACAAACAAATTTAAGAGGAATCTAATAATATGACAAATCCAAGAACATGGAAGAAACACTCCACAAGAAGACTGGCCTATTTGATAATGTGGGCGTCATGAAAGTCACACATTAAAAGAAGCTAAAGGGATGTTACAAGCAAATGCAAAGTGAGATTCTTGATTGGATTTTGACACCCCCCACTAAATACTATAATAAAGAACTTTGGGACAACTGGTGAAAATGCAATATAGATAGTCTGTCAGCTAATATTGTTTACCAATTAACAATTTCTTTGATAATTGTATAGTAATTATGCAGGAGAATGTGCTTGTATTCTGCATTTACATGTTGAAATATTTAATGTGTAGATGTTCAGTATTTAATCTTGAAAGGTGCAATAACTAAATGAAAAGGATGGGAGTGAGTAGGGAGAGAGAGAAAGAAAGAGAGAGAGAGAGAATTATAAAATGAGAGGGAGAAAGGTTTTATAAAAATAAGAAGATGTTAATTATGAAGTACATTTAATCTAAGAATATTATTCTAAGATGACTTGAACAGAATATGATATAAAAACGAGCAAGTTATAGACTTCTTACTCCCATGTCCCTCAAAATTTGATTTACCACCCATCCTCTCAAAGGTTAGCACCCTGGGAATTTGGGTGCCTTCATAAAAATCAGTGGCAAATTTAGTGTGGTGACCCACCAGTAGCACATGGGACACACCTCCAAGAAACATGATGTGGAGGGACACTGGTTTAAAATTAATATCATCATACTTTCACCATGAAACTAGACTCAATGCAAAATTTGGGCTCTGATTTGAAAGGTGGCTTACTTTATATTTTAGGTAAAGCTCTTAATCCGCACTGCCTAATATGATAACCACTAGTCACACGTGCCTGTTGCACACTTTAAATGTGCCCATTGTAATAAATATTTGGTTTTTACTTTTACTTGAAATTAACTCAAATTTAAGTAGTCACTTATGACCAGTTGCCTGCTATAGTGGACTGACACACTGAGAGAATCATGGGTTAAGAACAAAGGTTTTAGGATTAGATGCCAAGTCATAGCTGCCAATTCTATCAGTTACTAGCAATGTGTCTTTGGGCAATTTATCCTTTTATAATTTAATTTTATTATTTTTAATATCAGGAAAATGTTCACAATTACTTCACAACATTGTTTTGAGTATTCAATGATGGCATTCATACAGAGTACTTAAGAAAATATCTGGCACATACTAAGTTTCAATAAAAGTTAGCTATTAATGTTGTTACCATTATTATTAGTTTTCTTTCTTTCTATTGGCTGGTGTTCAATTCTATAGACTTATAGGCAATAAATATTCTTAGATTCTATGCAGTACTTTTTCTGTCTTTTTTCCACCTACTCTTAAATAAAAATACATTTCTGTAGTAGTGATGGAGCAAGATGTGTCTGAACCAGATGCCTTTGTTGGTTGTAATGTTGAGAAAGAGGTGGGAAATTAAATATGGGATGAACAGGAATAGAAAGACCAGAGCCCTAAATGCACAGACTATTCAGAAAAACATGTACGAGCTCTGAATTATGAGAAGTCTCAACCAGCATTTTATTTTTTGGGAACTGGTAAATAGAACTATGATTAAGACAAAGCATTCCATCAACATACAAAGATATCTCATGTTGACTTTCAGCCAATTGCTGTCTCCCATAGGTAATCATTCTGTGGTTTCTATCACCATAGTCTCTTGTGTCTAGCTTATGATTATTATTTTTTATTGATTGATTTTAGGAATAAAAGAAAGAGAGAGAGAGAGAGAGAGAGAGAGAGAGAGAGAGAGAGAGAGATTTGTTTCTCCACTAACATGCATTCATTGGTTGATTCTGTATGTGTCCTGACCTGAGATCAAATCCACAACCTTGGCATATCAAGGCAACTCTTCAACCAACTGAGCTACCCAACAAGAGCCCTAGCTTAGTTCTTCATTAACATTACAATGCAATGTTTCTGATATTCATTCATGTTGTTGGGTTTTTGTCAGTCGTTGAGTACTATTCCATTACATACAACAATGTTTATTCATTTTTCTATTGGAAAAGACTTGTTTTCACTTTGTTCCCTCTTTGGGTATTAAAAATAGAATTGCTATCTTGTACATATCCTTTTTTAGACATGCATTATTATTTCTCTTATATACATATTTAACTGTGAAATTGTAAGGGCATTGGGTAGGTGAATATTTATCTTTATAAAAGTGTGACACAAATTTCAAAAGCAATGTATTCATATTCTTGCCTATATTTAATATTGCCAGTTGTCAATATCAAAATAATTCATTAAGGTTTAATATAATTAATTCAAATCATACTATTGGTTTTAAATAATCTGGTTGTGGTTTTATGTTGCATTTCTCTGAATAGTTATGATATTGATGTGCAAACTTTCTTGGTTTTCAAACTTTTTTATTTGTAAGCATTTCAAGCTACTTTCCTTGGCAGGCTATGCTTTGGTTGTGTTTTTATTAATATTCAGTTTAGAATATTTTCTAATTTCCTTTGTTATTTATTATTTAAACTAGGTCTCTTTAGTGATGCACTATTTAATCTTCAATATTTGTAGATATCTTATAATGCTATGTTGTGTTCAAATAACATGGTCTGTTATATTTCAGATATTTTTAATTTATTGAAATTTGTTTTATGGCTCAGCATGTGGTCTATCTTGGTGAACATTTTATGTGAACTTGAAAAAAAGTCATGTGTTTTGAAATCATTGACTATAGTGCTCTTTAATTGTGAGTCAGGTCTAACTGAGTGGTAGTGTGGTTCAAATTTTTTATGTTTTTACTGATTTTTGGACAATTGCTAAATGAATTCCTGAGACAGGGATGCTAAAATCTCAAGCTGTGATAGAGAATTTATCTATTCTTCCTTTTAGCTTCTTTTGCTTCATGTATTTTGAAGCTCTCTAATCAGGTGCATACGCATTTATGTTTATTACATGTCCTAAAGAATTCATAATTGGTGTGCTAGTGATAGAGTATCTTATTTTTTGCTTATATAAATTTTTCCTCATACTTTAAGGGTACTTTCACTGGACGTAGAATTCTGTGATTTTTTTCCCTTCAGAATTTTAAAGATGCCATTGTATCACTGATTGGACACTTTAAATTTGTTGGGGCTTGGTTTTACATGTTGATGAGGCAGGTCAGTGAGAAGATTGAAATATTTACCAATACACTTTAAGTTGGCCAGAATTCAGACTCAAAGCTCTCTCTTCCTGTGTGGGAAGTCATGCTTTCCTTAGAGTTTTGCTTACATATATACAGTGCAGGTGTCCTGTGAGGATTTGAGGAGAGTTTATATGCAGAATGGAGATATCCTCACTTCTGTGGCTCTTCCCTTTTTAGGATTTCTCCCTCAGTTTCCACTGCCCCAGTACCCTTGAGCTTTCTCTGACACTTGACAGCATCAAGACTGCGGCATGAATTCCAGTGGTGCCATGCAAAAGGACTAGGTGTGCATGTAGGGAAAGGGCCCCATAAATATGAGCCAGCAAGGTTTTCTTCTTTCCTGGGTTGACTGTCCTCCAGTTTCTTCCTGCTTTTGCTTGCTCCTCATGCCTTTGTTATCCTGAGCTTTGGTCCTATACAAGTTATTTCTCTATTATAAGAGTGCATCTCCCACCATGTATATTTCTTTATAATCCCAGTTTATACCTTATATAACAGCAGATATACATTACATATTATTTGTTGGTTTCATTTTATATTTTACTTTATAGGGGAACTTGATATTTTACATTTCTTTATTCAACTTCATTCCATTATTGACAACAATTGCAAACTTTTTCCAATATCTTCAATCTTCTTATCCCTTGTTCCCCAACCTCAACACATGACCTTGCTTCTTTAAAAATAAAGTCAAAACTACCTCATTAAAATCCCCTCATCTTTCATTTTACATTTTCCTGATACAGAGGTGCTTAGTTTGAAAGGACTTGAAGGATCACTAGTATTCTATTAAAAATAGTACTAGCTTATATCTCTAAACAGCTAATATTGGGAGATTAAGCAGCACAGCTCCAAACAGCCTGTAGTGAGAATGTCAACTCCTGTAGTAAGTATCCAGCAAATGAGGTAGAAAAGGATCTGAACTATCCCCTGTCTTGGACTTCCAGATTTAATAAATGAAAATATAAGATACTCAGATTTACATTCCACATATATAAATGATTATTTTTAGTAAAAGTATACCCAGTGCAATATTTGTGATGTATTTGTCTTTAACAGTATTTGTTGTTTATCTGAAATGAGAATTTAACTATGTTTAACTTGTCAACCCTACTTCACTCACCCTCTTTACTTTGCCTGTTGCTTATTTTAATTTAATGATACCAAGCCATGAATTATCATAATTCATGAATTTTGTATTCTGAGCACTGTAAGAGGTCTGGCTGTGGAATAAAAGAGAAAACATTCTTGCAGATTCCTTGCTAACTTGCTTTATTTAACTTGCTCAGAGAGTTATCTGCTCTCTGACCTCTGGGGTGGGCAGGAAATTAGGACACAGTATAGGCCCAAGTCTGGGCTTAGACTTCCCCCAATGAGAACTTAGCATGTTCATGTTTGCCATAGTTGTTGAAGTGGGGCAAAAAAGTAACATCAGAATTTTTTCTCCTCTTTTCAAAGGCACTTTAGGGTATATTTGTAAAAAATATTTGTATATATCTTACCAGGCTGCAATTATGACAGAAGTGTCTCTCAGTTAATTTCCATGGTATGTATTTATCAGAATTATTTACAAATTACTCTATTAATGGAAGTATTTCAAAACTTTCATTATGTGGAAATAAATGGAAATCAAATGAATGAGAACAGACAATGGACATTTATTCACAGTTTGCTATAGCAAGGGAGTAAGCCATCATCAATTGCATTTTAACAGAGACTCAGAGGCAGACGGGGGAGTGGGAAAAGTTTATAGTGTGTCCTCAATGAAACTGTCAGTGGTCTGACTAAAAGCAGAAGATCTTATGTGACTGGTTAGGGAGGGTAATGTTTGGCTTTCTCGGGTTGTGTTTAAGCTGGAAGCTGGGACAAAAAATTAGGGAAGTTGTCAGTTAGCAATCAAGTCCTGATGATTCAGGGGCTGATTATTTAACCAGAAATGTTTAATATGGTCATCATTAAATTAGTGGCTTATTAATAGGGGTTATTATTGGGCTTCCTGTATATTCATTCTTTCAATGATTAGAAATTATGCTGGTCTATCATCCCTATGCATGTTTCCTTGTTCTTCCTACTTAAAAACAGGTTGCATAATTGTGGCCCTATGTTTTCATATAAATTTTAGAACGAATTTGTCAAGTTCCAATGGTGAGCCCCCAGTGGGTCCTTCAAGTGACACCAGGGGTCAGGAAACTACA
>PVKM010015572.1:0-27872 GCA_004027735.1 Carollia perspicillata
CCGGACTGGGAATCGAACTGGTGACCCTTTGGTTTGCAGCCTGTGCTAAGTCCACTGAGCTGCACCAGCCAGGGCAAAAAGAATTTTTTTCTTGATTTGAGTTTATCAAGTGTTCATTTTTATAGGGGGACATATTGATAACTACTGTAGCTACCTGCTAAAGTAAATATAGCTTTGGTACATGTTCACAATGTATTTTGTTTAGACTTTGTCTTAAAGTATTTATCTCATAGATGATGTTGAACTGAACTCCTTCAACCATCCAAAAGTGTAAATTTGTTCTTGGCAGTAATTGTCTGACTGAGTGAAGTCTCAGGGTTATGCTTTTTCTTGCAGATCATGATACCCTAAAAGAAAACACTGGTTCTATTGCTGATTTTATAAAAATAATTCTCTTTGGCAGCAATACTTTATTACTCTTGCTTAAACTGGGAGCCAAAAAACTTAGAACTTAAGATATGATTCTTTTAAAATGGTAGTTGGAAGTTAAATAACAAATGTATTTAAAAAGTTCAGTTTATTTTCTGAAAGTGGTTGACACAGAGAGGTCATTTGAAATCCCATGTAACAGAATCCTGGCAGAATAATGGAAAATTAGTGCATTCCCGTCTTCACAGTACCCTTATATTAGTAACAGATTTAACATTGACCTTAAGAGACTATTGGTATGCTTTCTCACTGTGGAACTACATTCAAGAGAAATTGTTCTACTGAAGTAAGCAGAGGAGGTCCAGGGCTTTCCAGTGCCATCAGCGAACCTAAACTTCCTGTCCACCGTCCATATCTTGTTGTGTTTTTGAATTTCCCTCTTATACTGATTGCAAGTTGGTTCCTTGACCTTGACATCATGTGTGAGTTCTGCGGTGGGTTGAATTTTGCCCTCCTTCATTCCAAGAAACAATGTTATAATCCTAACTCGCATTATCTCTGAATGTGATCTTTTGGAGACAGGCTCTATACCAACTAAGGACTAATCCAATATAACCATTATTTTTTATAAAAGGGAGAAATTTGGACATAGAAACAGACATGATGCATGGAAGGAGAAGATGGCTGCCTGCAAGCCAAGCAGAGTGGCCTGGAACAGATCCTCTCCTCATCAACCCCAGAAGAAACCAACTCTGTGACAAGTAGACCTCGGAGCCATCAAAGCTGTGACATAATAAATTTCTATGGCTCAAGCCATGCAGTTTGTGGTTCTTTGTTTTGGCAGCCCTAGCAAACTAATGCATGTTTGAGCTAAAAGGTGGGGAAAAGTGGGGAACTCTTGGCTTTTTCCAGCTGTACCTATCTTTTTTTTTTATCAAAAAAAGTGCCTGCTCTAGAAAATCATCAGCCGACATGTATCAGGTCTCATTTCCAGATCACTCCGAGATCCAAATGAGTGGATGGCTGTAGAAGAGACAAGAAAAGGTAGTCAACCTGTGATGCTTTGTACCTTTTAAATTTTCTGTCCAGGAACAATTCTTCCTTGGGAAAAAAAAAAACCTCTTCCGTTAGAACACAGGAAACGGAATAATAGCAGTGTCTACCAAAAGGGGGATTTCATTTGCTTTACTACTTATGCACACTTTCATTTCATGTAGACTTCAAATTCTTCTGTGGGGGTCTGGCTACCTACACTTATGGTGAATGTTTTAAATAGATATGTAAGATTTAAAAAGAAGATGGAATGGCAAAGAGGAACCTGGAGTAAGGAAATTACAAGATAATTCTAAGCGTATTATTTACCATCGCTAACTTGGTCTTCCCGGTACCTCTCCACACTTTCTCTCACAGATTTGGTTTTCTTTTTAATCTGTTTGCAATATAGTATGACTTCAATAACTAGAGACATCTAATCTCAAATAATTGTGATTGTAAGTATATTCTTGTCTTCAACAAATAGAGAATTCTAAATTGACAACAGGGATAGAGCTTGATATGGCAAATTGTTACAATTGTTTGTTTTCTGCTCATGTTAATATGATAATTCAATGTTATTTCAAATAGTCAGTCATTTTGGTACTAGTAATACCTTTGTTTTCAGAATACAACTATTATCCAAATTTCCAAGCTAGATACATACCAAAGAAAATATTTTTTCTAAAACTTAAAAATGCTTTTTAATTGAATTTATTGGGGTAGCACTGGTTAACAACATTATAGTTTTCAGGTGCACAGTTCTACAACAATGATCTGTACAGTCAGAGAAATACAAATACCACATGATTTAATTCATATGTGGAATCCAATAAACTAACAGGCAAAATAGATACAGACTCACAGAGAGAGGCTGACAGCTGGCAGGAGGTGAGGAGTTGGGAAACTAAGGGGAGATGGAGAGATTAAGTAAAAAAAGAGAGACTACTATTTATGATGAAAATATTATTTATGAAAATATTCTTTATGATTTACTGTATGAAACAACAATACTTTTGTAAATCACCTATTTTAAGCTTTTTAAACTAACATTTTTATTATTAACACATTATAATTAGTTAACGGTCACAAAGTGACATTTGCTTATGAGTGATGTTTTCAGTCTTGTTCTTACTATAGGGAAATCTAACGATTCACAAAAATCTGGTCTCTATTCATACATAAAGTTGTTGCTGGAAGGTAGCTGCCAAACCAATTACATTGTCTGCTTCTACAGTCCGCTAATGACCGAGTGGTGGCCGCTTCACAAGTCATCCTACTGTTGAATGCAAGTGTGTGCCACGTGGGGACCAAGGCTTCTAAGAAGTGGGCGTGCTTTCTTCTTGGTCTGTCCCCTTCTGGTCCCTGGTTGTTGATGACTAGGGGGATGGTGGCACCATCAGAGTAAATGCAGTATAGATGAAAGCAAATCCCTTAATCTGAACACCTTCCCCAAGATTGAAATACGAACGGGATATAAATAGCCATTAAGTGAATCTCTGTCTCTCTGGACCCATTTTACAGCAGTTATCCTACTTTAACCAATGGGGCCTTGTTTTTTTCTGTTCTTATAGAAAACTTGAGAGGATCGATTTAGTCCTTTTTACATTGCACTTTTTATAACAGAAGATTGTTTGTTACTTGTTAACTGCTGAGAACCTGTGGTACCTGTCACCTTGCAAGTGCTTAACAGATGTTTGATGAACGACATAAACAAACATTTTGAAATACACTAAAAAAGATGTTTAATTTTGTCTGACCCATGAGCAAACATGGTTCTTATGTTCTTAAGAAACATCTAGCTTTTGTATTTCAACTTAATAAAATGGTTCTCCCTGTGGCTTCTTGACAGAACATTCCCAGCTGTCTCAATGCTGCATAGCTAAGCTCTGACAGCTTTTAGAGCAAGAGTCAATATTAGTTAATAATCCATCTGCAATTGCAAGTATTTTATTTCACCACAGTGACAATTTGCATTCCTCCTGCTACTATCTCCTTTGGGATTGCTGTTGCTGAACTTCAGTATTCACAGCTACTCGCAGAGCTTTGACCATCAATCCCTTTGAGTTATTTATTATTAATTTCTACTCAACATGTTCTAATTAACTCATCATAACTCCTCCAGAAATAATGCACATTTTCCACTGTCCATTAGGATCCAGTAGAAAAAGCTGCACCACTTTCCCTTCTGTGAACAAGCCATCCTTCTGCACCTTTCACCCTCGGACGTCTTTGACTTTAACTTGTCCTTTATATTTCTTCATCAGCGATCCAAATCACATCTTTCATTCTTTACCAGGATGTGTTGGAAGTGCTGAAACTCCAAGACAAGGAGGGCTACACATAATGAGCAACCACAATATGATCCCAGAGGCCTTCGGACATCAGAATATGTGCCCGTGCGTGCAGCCTACCTCACGTATTGCGTTCTGAAGAGTTATTCCGCTTTCTTAATAGACTCCATTGCCTTCCATTTTCCACTTGCATTCTGGATTTGTTTAAGGGAATTCTAGCACTTTTTGTTTGTTTTCTGGAACAAAACTTACTTCTACTCTAGTTGAAGTATCATATAGATGAACAATATTCGTGTTTCTTAGTTTCATGTGGTGTATGTGTGTGTATGTATGTGAGCACTGTTGTTATGGCTTTTAAAACATTTTGGCATGATCAGAGAACCAAAGAATCTTAGCGTTAGAAGAAACTTCTGTCCAAATCATTAAATCTTTTCATAGTCTGTTGGAGCTTCTGCACAAATGGCGTGGAATCTAAAACACTGGCAGATAAAAAGTGCCATTGCTAGTCTCCCTTTGCCAACGTTGTTAAATAAAATGTCAGTCTTGTCTTGTCATGATTGTTGTCATACTGACTGATGCCCCTGTTTAACAAAATAGTGGGAGTAGTAAAATAGTAGTAGTAGTGTTGGTAGTAGCAGCGGCAGTAGTAGTAACAATAATGACAACAATAATAATAATAATAAAAGCTTCCATAGTTCTACTTTTCCAATTTGAAATAAAGAAAATAAATAAGTTTTGAAGTTCTTCTCTTAGAATCCCAGCAATCTGTGTACCCTATGATGAGGTGATTGCTCAAGGAGATGTACCTGTATCTACACCTATACCCCATATAGGTATCTATCTCTATATCTATCTCTATCTCTGTATTCATACCAATTAGCGTTCCTGATAATATATACACTCAAGAGTTCTGAGTTCTCCGTTTTAGAAGGTTGCTAGAGAACATATTTGCATAATTGTTAAAGTTCTGTTAAATCATTTTTAAAGATTTCAGGTTTTCTAAAAAATTTAGAAATCAAGAAGTTTTACATTTAACTTTTCTATTTCTTGAGATTAAGGTAAAATAAAAAAAATATTCAATTAATTAGATGGAATTTCCACTAATAGCCTTGATAAACCCTGAACTAGGAGATCGTTATATAGGCAGAACAAAAGCAAAGTTTTCCTTTATGATAGCAATAGCTTTACACTGATCTCAGCCAACCAGAGTTCTTACCTTGTTGGGTTGTGACAATATAAGCTGTCTTTGATTAAGCTTACTTTAAAGTCTTTTAGACAGGGACTATTTTATATATTTCAATCTGTGTGCTATACACAAAAGTCTTAATGTCAAACTTCTATGTCAAATTGTAAAACAGAGGCTCTAAAAATACCAAAACAAAGATGAACATCAAATCCTAAATGCATATTTATTGTAGTCTGGCAGAATACTATTAAAATTTTAAAAGGATTATAAAGTAATAAGTATTACTTTAGGTCTTCCAAATAAGTGAAATTACAGTATTTCACTCCTGCCTTGCTTTACCATTAAGATTATAAAAATGATAAAGCTTTGGCCTTAAAAGATGATTTGATTTGCATCATTTGAGAAGTAATGAAAAATACCTTGGACAAAGAAGTCCGTCAGGATCTGGGCTGTGGTCTATAGAGATAACCTACGTATAAAATTACGAGAATCCAGAGTGGCAGCAGAAGGGATGCAAAGATACAACAACCCCTCAAACCTGGAGCACTGACAGGGCGCAAAGTCTAGTTGAAGTGGGGAAACGAGGAAAAGGGACAATCAAAGATGACAAGAAATCTACTTGGAAACTGAAGAATAAGAGTATTCTAAAGTTTAGAGATTGTAAAAACGTACTGGTTTAAGCTTTATGAAAACAAACCACAGCAAGTTGGATATTCCGTGCCAGCTAAGAGTTGTCTCCGATGAGGTGCTGTGGAGATAAAGGAGAATAGCTCAGTTTAGCTGCAAAGTAAAATAAACATATTATTTTCAAAATCATAAAAAAAACACTATTTTCAACATGTTATTAAGTGAGCCTGGAACATTTTTACAACTTGGGTGGATTTGTTACTCTTTTCCTAGCTATAAAGAATATTACATGGCATGAATAGAATTCTAATGATAATCTTTGCGAATCAAGTAAAAGTTAATGTTTATGAATATTATACTGTTAATAGTACGATTCCAAAATTTAAATTCTGCACTGTTTTAGTCCATGAAAATGCTTCCAGCTCACGTGACTAAATCCAGGAACAAAGGTCAGAGGGTAAAAATTGTCTTCATTCTTACCTGGTTTATCCTTCCTTTTAACAAATATTAACAAAACAAAAGAAAGCAAAACAACAAAACCAAGCAAACAAGTATTTAATTATCTGAATCTACCAAGTTAAGGCATCAGCTTTCTCCACTGCTCAAGTGTTTTTAGAGTATTATTTTTACTTCAATTCAGTATTTAATTATGTAAAAAAAATACGGGGGAAAGAAAATTACTGGGTGTTTTTATGGTTAATAGATGATGTTTAACACAGTGACAAAAAGAAAATATGTACTTGCACAAAAATCCTATGATTTAGGTAAATTATACACTTGGGAGGGGAAAATCCTGTTGAATTAGGAATTTGTCTAAATGCTTAAGATATTTTTCACATGTTTTTGCTCTGCACTTTTTTTAAAGAGGTTTTCCCCATTATTTAAATCCCTATGGAACTGTAATAGAACTGAGAAATGTGATCCATATGCTTTGAAACATTTAATCATTAAATCATCACATTATTGTTCAAAATATTTTGATCGTTTAAAATACAAGGTATTTTTTGGAAATATACATATACCCACATGAGAAAATAGTGCAAAATTTACAGAATTACTTTTTGGTTAAATATTTTATTTCCAAAATTTTATTTTCACTTGGTGTTCATTGGCATATGACTCAAATACATGATACTATATTAGCAGTAATGCATTGTTTTACATTATCTCACAAAATTTACTAGTAAGTGGGCTAAATCTTTTGGATAGTGTTCATGAATCTGTCACTAATTTGTTATCCAAACATGTAAATATTCCTGCAAACAAATCCAATCAGAAGCAAAGCCTTTCAAATGCACTCAAATTTGTTATTATTCCATTGATGTCCTTGGAAAAGAAATAACCTACTTTAGGTAAATAATATGAGCACTTGGTGTTTAGTGTCTTTATTAAAATATCTATTGGATGAATTCTTCATTCCATCATATTTGATTCAGAAGGGTAATATTTTTTATTCTCATGAAAATATTTTAGAGGAATGTTGATTTTCTTTTTTCTTACGTAGCACCATTCATCCCCATGGTCATGACTCCTCTCTGGCATTAAACAGGCTATTTAGGGAAAAAAATCTCCTTTGTTTGGAAGAATTCCCTACTTTGAAATTCACATTCATCAAAGATACTGCTGGATATGAGTTATTTCTTTTTTGCAAAAGAGGTTAGGTAAGCTTCATGCACCAAGTGAGTCACACTAAGGGTTGGGCCTGTTCAGGGGTCCTCTCCTTTGCCTAACTACACCTATGGGTATCGACAATTTTCTTTATTTTTTTTTTCCTTGGAGGAACTTTTCCTTTACTTATCTAAGATTGAAAGAATTTTAACAAATATTTCTGGCATTAAAGATTTTTTATTCAAACAACACAAAATTTGAATGCTGCAGTCAATTATAAATTGAAAATGCATGGCAGTATTTATTTTTCCTCAAGAAGCACATTTAGCTACAGTAGCAGTAGAGAACCTTCGGCTGGGCATTGAAGAATGTATAAATTATGGGGTGCTGCACAGGAAACATCCTTAAACACAGTGTGTTTATTCCTTTGTACAAAAACATTGGGATCATGTTTGTTACTGTGAATATACTTTGCACTTGAAACAGTTTTAATTTGCAAGAAACCTCCATTTTTATAACTCTATTTTATAAGAAAAATGTAAATGGATGTCTCACATGATTTCTAAATAGTCACACTGTTATGGTTTGCTTTGTGGAGAGCAAAGGCACTTGCTGTAACAACTACCGTGTGAGTATGTAATTACACATGTTCTGCTACCATTGTGTGGAGATAGCATGATCTATTTGTGCAAATGTAGAATACAGCCATATGGTTTAGATTCTGGAATTATGTATTATGAAATCATTTGCAACCCTACCCTGAACTTCCACAGAGAAAAATCACACAGATGTGATAGTCCCATGGGCAATGTAGTTTAAAACTCTTTGTGGAAAATAAGCTGAGATAAACTAATAAAGCAGAAATCTCCTGTCCTCACGATGGTGAATATTATGTCCTGGAAAGAGCATAGACTTAGAGTCAGACAGATGGAATTGTAGGGTTGTTACTTGGACAAATCATTCAACTTAAGTTTCTCATTTCTTAAAGAAAAATCAGGCTATTTAACTTTTCTATGTGTTTGTATGGAAACACTTTGGAAATTAGGCATGTAATAACTGGTTGTGCATGTTTTTACTTCCCGTCCAATCACACTAGCATGTATAAAAAGTCACTTTTATTCATTATGCTTTTTCTTGCATCAAGTTGGTTAATTAATGGCAATGTAAAATAAAGGATATATACAATATCCTGTAACATGTTATATTTTTATTTGATAATTTGGTAAGAAGTTACCGTTTATTAGAAGACTCAGATAATTACTAAATGAATATGTTAGCCAAATGAAATTTCTGTATGTAAGAAAAATAACAGAATACTAACTCTTTAATGATTGATAATAAAATATAGATGCTGATCCAACAATTTTACTTCTTGGTATTTATCCATATAAGTTGAAATTCTATGTCTACAAAAACCTGCACGCAGATGTTTATAGCAGCTTATTCGTAACTGCCAAAACTTGGAAACAACAGAGATGCCCTTTAATAGGTGAATTGATAAATAAACTGTAATACATTCAGACAATGGAACACTATTCATCACTAAAAAGAAAGGGGTTATCAAGCCATGAAAAGTCGTGATGGAAACTTAAATGCATATTACCAAGTGAGAGTATTAGTCTGCAAAGGCTAAGTACTGTGTGATTTCAACTCGACAACATTCCGGAAAGGGCAGAACTTCGGAGACTGTAAACATGATCAGGAGTTGCCAAGGGTTTAAAGGAAGGGGGAGGGGATGAACAGGTGAAGCGCAGGGGATGTGTAGGGCAGTAGAACTTTCCTGTGAGAGCACAATGGTAGACATATATCGGTATACAATTGTCGAAACCGATAGAATGTGCAACATCAAGAGTGAGCTCTAATGTAAACTGCGAACTTTGATGATGCTGTGTCAATCTTGGTTCATCAACTGTAACAAATATACCACAGTGCCGTGAGATGTGGATAGTGGGGGGTGGTGTGCATAACTAGGACCCTGGGATACAAGAACTTTCGGTATTTTCTACTCAATTTTATTGTGAATGTAAAATTGCTCTAAAAGAACAAAGTTTATCTTAAAATGTAGGTAGTGAGCATTTACTTTAAAATTTAGTAACTATACAGGGAAATATATTCACTTTTCTCTTGTTTCAATAAAATTAGCTTAAATTTTCAAAAG
This sequence comes from Carollia perspicillata, assembly GCA_004027735.1. Classification (NCBI taxonomy): domain Eukaryota; kingdom Metazoa; phylum Chordata; class Mammalia; order Chiroptera; family Phyllostomidae; genus Carollia; species Carollia perspicillata. The sequence goes on from PVKM010015572.1 coordinate 9,275, forward strand.
ATGAAGATGCTTTCACATTGGCTAATGAGCTGAAACTGCATAGAAATAATAGTTATCACAGTAATTGAAAAATTACATTGTGCAAAAAAGCAGGAAGAGACATGCAGCTTCATGCAGATATTAGAGCCATGCAGTTCAAAATCTGTATATGTAGTGAGAACAGATGAGCCAAGAGGTGCCAAGGAGCCTACAATGCGCAGATTCACATACCCCCCATGTTTGTAGGCAGGGCAAATGGGACAAAACCCGCCAGGAAAAAGACTGTCAGAGGAAGCTCGACCCCGTAAGTTGTCTTCATCCACAAGGACTGCAGGACAGGCAACCTTAGTGGGTCATGTAAAAAAGGGAAAGCTTCCTCGATGGGGACAGTGTCTTACGAGAAAGCAGACCTTCAGAGCTGGAATCGGTCGGCTTTTCTTCCTGGGGCCTCAGCTCCACAGAGCCAGCTCTTCAGTAGCAGCAAAGGAGCAACAGAAATGAGCCTCCACGGGCCATCCGCAGTGTCTCTCCTCACCTGGTTTCAGAGAAAAAAGAAATGTCAATTGGGAGCCTGTAACAAGCCAGAGCTTATAAATCATACGTTCTTTTCACATCAAAAGAACACTATGACAGATAATGAAATATGCAGAAAAAGTGTATTCTTGTCAGCCTGTATGAACTTTGTCCAGATTGAAGCAGGTAAGTGAACACTGGTAACAATGCGCTATGTTCAGCTTTACAGGTGCAAGCAAAGTGAAAGGGATTATTGGGTTTGAATTGGGTTGGGGTTTTGGCAGACTTGCTGGACTGCAAAATTCAAAGGGATTGAATAATGCTACCAAAGTAATCAGAAGATTGGACTATGAAATTGACACTTGGCAGGTTGTGATCTAAAGAGGAAGAAACAGTTGGATAAAGGTAAAGAGAGTTCATGGAATGTAAGTTCAAGGGAAGCTGAAGAAGAGTCCCAGTGAGGGTAGATTAACACAGAGCCTTGAAAGGGTGGGCAATGTATTTGAAATGGGATGTATATGACTCATGTGTCTGAGACTTCTGACAATCCAGGGCTCATTATAGAATTTTGAACAGAGAGGGAAAAGTGAAGTGTGAGCCTTAAATGAAATCAATGCTCTTAAAACATTCTATAATGCCTTTGTAATTGGACTCATGTGTCATCTTCCTATGAGATCGCAAGTCCCTTCATGTCCAAGTCTATAATTTATTCTTCTCTCATCAAACACACCCCCCACTAGCATGCCAAGTTGTGCAAAATGAGGGCTTTATAACAAAATCTTGCAACAGTAAATGAGTGAAAGTAGTATATGATGATGTTTCCCACAATTAAATTATAAAATTACTCAATAACAAGCACAGGGCAAATATTTCCAAAATTATATCATATCCAACAGCTCATATAGCCTCACTGATTATCTCATGACCAGAAAAAGTCCAGATCTCTTGACCCTTTGCTATCTTCTTGACTGGGCTACTTCTAAATCTCATTGATCTGGTCCTCAGAAATCAATACTCCAGAAAGATATTCCTCTACAGCAATAGTTTCATATAGAAAAATGTAGAATTGTTCAGTAGATAGCTTTAATGCAGATGAGAGACAACTCTAGGCAGTAATGTGAAAAAAAAAAAGTACTTTTGTTTTCATAGCAAATAGAAGGGCAACCTCTTCTCCCCGGGAGCTGGCTTCAAAGGGTAAGCAATGCCATCTACTTAACAAACAGCCTTTTTGAAAAACAGCTTTGAAAGCATCATGCAAACTATTTTTTAATGGTTTTGGGCAATATATTTACATTTTGAACTCCTGAGTTTGCGTTTTCCTCTTTTTATGCTGAATCTGTCAGCTGGCTGGAATTTGTAATTCATGGCTCTGGAGCAATCCAATATTCTTTGTCCTCAAGCGATCCTGTTCCCATGAAAGTTTCTGTTACATCGATGAGTACCATTTTACAAGAGTTCTATGTTTGATTCATTATATGATGTTTTTAATGTATCATTCTATGTGTGACATCCTTGAATATTTTTGGAAAGATTGTTATAGTACAGAATTTAAAAAACAATGCTGAAGAATGAATGAATGAAATGTCAAGTCCTTACATTTTTTCCCACGATACTTCCTTTGTGACTGATTAATTTTTAACTTCAAATGGTTATCTTTTTTCTTGAATTAGTTTCACTAATATTTACTGATTCTCTACTATTTGATGGGTATTTTTTACAATGTTAAGGTTTTTAAAAGAAGTCTCTAACTTTAAGTGCTTATGACCAGTCTAGCAGCAAATGCAAAGATCCAAACTAATCATTTAATCTGAAGCTTTGGGCACATTTTTTTTTTTTTTTTTTGGTGAATTATTTATCAGCCAAGTGTCTGGTGGGGCTGAAGATGCACAAATGCATCACCACCACTCGGCTTTGTTCAAGATGAGGAAGCAAAAATGTTTCACTCTCGTCAATACAGAATACTTAAATGTTTGGTTTATTTGTCGACTCACAACTGTTTCTCTATAATTATGACTTTCCTAGGCCATGATTTGTTTTTTAAACATTCCAGGGTTGAGTCAAAATGTGGTTTCAAAGTTGCAATGCTAATTTCAAAGCTCAGAAGCCAAATATTTACCAGAAGCACAAAACTGCACCTGTCCACTGCAGCTTGAAATTATTCACCTTATTTCCAGCTCCAAAGTGCTTATTCATGAGAAAATTATTCTTTATTCATTGAGAGATTTTACATGTTAGTGTCATTTCTCCAAATTAATCTATTTTATATACAAGAAAGCATGAGTCTTACTGAAAAATTATGTGCTCGATTTAGGTGAACTGTGTTTTACATTTGCATTTCTAAGTTCTCATTGAAGAAAAAAATCTGACATCCTGTCTTTAATTGGCTAAGGTTGCCTCATGAAGCATTGACTTGCCCATACTTCCAGGCTATGTGGTTTGGCCGCTCTGAGCAGTCAGAAGGACTAAGTATTACCTGCATCCACTCTGGCCAGTGTAAAGGTGGGACAATCATTCCTCATTATCCAAGGCAGAGCATGAGAGTTGCCCCCATCTATAGTGTTGGCAGAGCAAATCCAGATTTGGAAAGCCCATGAGTTACCATCATGTATGTCCCATAGAAAACAGGCAAGGACCCAAATCTGGGGAAAGGGTGGATAGATGAGCTTCTCAGATGGACTGGGAAGATCTCCTTTGCTGCAAAAAACAGATCTACCACCATTTTTATTTTCTTTTAAATAATATTGATACGCTTCCTTGTATGAAATTAGGGATTTTGTTCTTCAACTATTTGCACTGAGACTACAGATAAGAAACCTCCTTAAACCTCCACTACTGCCCCCAAATACCAGCTCTGTTGATCAAGGTAGGCTAACTGATAGAAAATATAATCTCCTAGAGCTTAGCAGAAAGTAAAATTATCCTTGTCCTAGCAAGTTCAATGCAGATCCTCAGCCCTTATCAGAACTCTTCCCAGATTCAAGGGTCCTGGCTTTTCCTAGGTAGTATCATCCAGTGTTGCCAAATATTTCAAACTCCTGAGGAATCTTGAAGTGCCCTGGCGACACACAGAATCTGGACATCAGACAAGAGAATGAGATGCTTTGATGAAATGATCTACATTACTTTTGCCTGCATCCCATCAGCCAGAACTTCTCACACTCCTCTCTTCTACCACTCTAGAATAAAACATGTTTAGTGAGTAGTTAGCATTCTCTGCCAGACTGTTAAGTTTTCCAAAAAGGGAAAGAAATGGCTACATAACAACCTCAAGAAAAGATACCGGCACAAAGACATTTGGAGTTCTTACGTTATTGCCACAAGAATGTGCCGTCTAGCCCTGGCTGGTGTGGTGCAGTGGATTGAGTGCCTGCCTGAGAACCAAAGGAAGGCCAGTTCGATTCCCAGTCAGGGCACATGCCTGGGTTGCAGGCCAAGTCCCCAGTAGGAGGCATGGGAGAGGTAACCACACACTGATGTTTCTCTCCCTTCTTCCTTCCCTTGCTCTCTTTAAAAATAAATAAATAAGCTCTCTGTACATCAGTGGGTGTTGTGTTTAGACATACATAATATTCTCGCACAAGGTTTTAACGTTCTTCAGTTTATAGGGGGGTTGCATTCGTTGGTCACTGCAAACTGATATTCTGTGATTTTAAATTCAGCCCATAGAATAATGTTCTCAGGGAAACAATAACAGTAAGAATTGTGTCAAATTTGCTCTCTCAGCCCGTTTCGCTCTCTCAGCCCGAAACGGGCTGAGAGAGCAAATTTGACACAATTCTTACTGTTATTGTTTCCCTGAGAACATTATTCTATGGGCAACAATAACAGTAAGAATTGTGTCAAATTTGCTCTCTCAGCCCGTTTCGCTCTCTCAGCCCGTTTCCCAGAAGGCAATTAATCCAGTTGGGCGTCCTTCATAGTAATCAAATTGGCAACATCCAGTAACATTTTGTAAGCTGAGAAAAAATTTTCTCTAGAAAAAGAAAACGTATCTCGTATACTGAAAACTGGCAATGTATTTAAAATAATTGTTTTTTTTATGGAAAACATGATTTGCAGTTAGTGCTTAACAATAACAAGCATTCAATAAACACCATAAACAACTGCCACATGGTGAATTTCTGGTGAGCTAGGCAAGCAAGTTTTGCTTCTATAACCTGGAAGTTAATAGAAAACTTTCCCATAGAATGAAAGTAATTTGTAATTTTCCTGCTTGTACTGGCAATTTAATATTCAAAGCCAAATACTTGATGTTCACTTAACTCTGATATAAATAACTGTACTTTCAAGTGGGCAATGATCAATTGCTAATTATATTCGTATTTCTTTCTTTCTTTTTTAATTTTTTAAATATTTTATTCATTTATTTTTAGAGAGAGGGGAAGGGAAGGAGAAAGAGTGGGAGAGAAACATCATGTGTGGTTGCCTCTCATGTGTCCCCTACTGGGGACCTGGCCAGCAACCCAGGCATGTACCCTGGCTGGGAATCGAACCAGCAACCCTTTGCTTCACAGGCCCGTGCTCAATCCACTGAGCTACACCAGCCAGGGCTCTTTTTTAATTTTAATTTTCTTTTTTTATTGTTGTTCAAGTACAGTTGTCTCCATTTTCCTGCCACCACTTTCCCCTGCCCCACCCACCCCACACCCCACCCTCATCAATATTGATATAATTTTATGGCATATCCTTTCATCTTTTGTAGCAGATTGCTTTTCAAAATGGCCCACCTTATGTGTTCTCCTTAATGTGACCTTGATATTCCTTCCATTGTATGTGGTTATGTGGTGCCTATGTACCTTGCCTGTCCTCCATGTTGAAATTGCATAGAGTAGATTTTTAACCTTTTTCATCTCATGATACACATCAACTAATTACTAAAATTAGTAAAAACTTTTAGTAAAAAAGTTACTAATTTTGGTCAAGGTGAATCATGTCCCTTCTGGATCAATAAAGCCCAAGGGCAGCAACTTAGTACTAATGCCTGGTCAGGTACCTTGAAGTTCAGTGTCATACCAGGGACTCACAGTTGCTCTCTGGAGCTAGAGTACTGGATATTTGACTAACGAAGAAGCTCAATCAGCCTTGCTGAGTGGGATTCTATGTGGTTGGGCCCAATGCATGGCTTCATCCCTGCCACTGCAGCTATTCTGTCTTGTGCCTGTCGTGCATCAAAGGAAAGGCTGAGCCCGTATACTGACTGATGTCAATGGGTGATTTTTAAATCTACATTGTTTAATGCCTCTTCCTTGGTGAATGTTCTCTGATGGGCATTAAAATGCCATGGAAAGCACTCTATGTTCATCCACCTCCTTTTCTTCCCTACCACTTCCTCACAAACACTTTCTCCCAAACCGTCAGCTATTGTCCATATATCTGTACAAATGCTTACCATGCAAAGTAGATGACAAAATACACCATCAAAAGATCTGCTTTGGGGGCAAATTTACAATTACCACTGTCTTTCTGGGCCATCTCTGAGTGGGGTTCTTGTAAGCAGTAGTTGATTTTAAGCTTGAGCCCACGTACTAGGCTGAGGCCTTTGGAATACCAGCCCAGCCTTTTTCTCCTCTGTCAGATGGTCGTAGGAGGTCTCTCGTCTATCCGTAAGTGTGAGCCACAGGAGAAAACTGGCTCAACAATAAAGAACAACATGGCAGCCAGGGCCATCTGCTGTGTAATTCAATTTTCCCTCTGAGACATCCCAAATGTACTGCTTCCTTCTTAAAATGCACTGCTGTTAGCCCTTCCTGATATTGCAGTTTTGTGACTCTAACATCTCTAGCACAGCATGGGCAGCTGTGGTCACATGGTCACTTAAAGTCCCAAGGTCAGATGTCCTCTCTCTGAGTCCAGTTACATACTGGGAGCTGCTTTTTGAATCTGTAGACTCAGATGCTGTGGTTTTGATACAGAATCCCAGGGTTCTATGTTATAATTCTGAGACTGGAGCTTATCACAAAATTGTTCGGCCATTAAAGATGCCCTCAATGTATAAAGTCTAAATATGTGACTCAAGTGTCAGAACTACCTTTATCACAACCTGAACCTGATGGTGATCCAATTTCTCCTCCCCACCCTGTTCAAAGCTGCAAGTTTGGCCTGTCACTCAGTAAATGGTATAGGGTCATTTTTCCAAATGTAGGATCTACTGTATCACCTTCAGAGTCCAAAGAGGCTGAGCAGGCACCGTGTTTTCTTTTTAACTGTGAGAGGTGAGAAATGCAATAGTTAATCCACTGTTTTGATGAGTATATCCGAGCATGTCCCAGATCCCTTCACTCACATTGTGGTATTCCTTATCATCATAGTTTACATCTTCTACCCTCTACCCCCATGTATATGATCCAGGCTTCCAATAAATTGCCATTTCTTGTTTATCTGGGCTCATTTCTAAATCACCAATAGAGTGGATCAATATGATGGTCTCCACAATGTCCTGACAGTTCCAGTACTTTCAGCATCAATTAGGACAGAGGATAGGATCCTCAACTGAGCTCTAAAAGGAAAACTGTGAATGTATATATTGCAGCCCATACCATACAAACATAACTGTGTCTTGTTCTTCTTGGTAGGGACCAAAAGAACACATTCTCTAAACTGCCTGGGTACCATGTATCTAAAGACCAGAGCCGTCTGGCCCCGAGAAAGTAGATCCAGCAGAGCAGATGCAATGGGACTGTTACCACCTTGAATTACAATAGTCCACTCATATTCTCAGGCATGGTTTCAGCATCACTCTTCTGATAACCACTCCAATACTGCTATTTGCTCTCCTTGTTTTACAGCTCATCTCTGTGCCAATGCTTTGGCTTCCCTTGTCTCTTAGGGCCTTGAGATCCTGTAATTAAATTATAGTTGATGTACAATATTGTTTGAGAGTCAAGTGTACAGCATAATGATTCAAGATAAAAATGGCTGTTTTTTTTAAAATCAGGATTTTCAGCTGGTAAATATAAGGAATAGTCATTTCTCTTTGTTTAAAGTTGATAGGAATTTGGATAATTCCAGCTTTTGGAATAAACTTCAGATTTTTTTGGACCTTGCTTAGAAATATATTAGTTAATGAATTTAATTGATATTTAGTGAATATATTTTGGTGGTCCTTAATCATCATTATTGACAAATGGATAAGGTAGCTTGTCTCGAATTGATTCTCAGAACTATATCTCATTAACAAATCAGGGCCTGCATCACCCACAAGCCAAAAAACTACAAAAAGGCTATGACTTGTTTCTCTCAGAGGGTTTTTTTATACAAATCATTTATCTCTTGACATAATCATGTTGCACAGTAAAACTCATTGCAAAATATTAATTATTGCTTATGAGTCTCATGTCAATTAGGAATGAGCTTCACCCATTTATCTGCGATTAGCTGAGGGTTGGGAAAGCAGTTTTGCTCATCTCGACGAGACTGGCTCACATGCCTGGAGGTTGGTTGGCTGCAGGCCCGTCTAGAAGAGCATTGGTTAAAACCAGAGGGCGGCTTGCTACCACTCTTCTCATTCTCTAGCACGCTAGTGTGGACTCTGTTTCCCCTCTTATTTCATTTAATTTTAAGATTTTTTAAATGTATGTTTATTTTCTTAGATGGCACAGGAGTTTCAAGAAAGTGGGCAGAATTATACAAGGCCTCTCGAGGCCTCCACTTAACACGGGCAAACATGACCCCTACTGCATTGTTGGACACAGCAGGTCACCAGGCCAGCACCTCTCCAGGGGCTGGCAAATACAGCCCACCGCTGAATGGGAGGCATTTTAAAAAGTCCCATACTAGGAGGGGAAAACTTGGAGATATTTTTAGAGATAATCTTCCACAGGATAGCACTAATCTTTCTGCAGGGCATTTCCCCCTCCCTATATATTTCATAGCTTGTTTCATCTCTAAATTTTTTGAATCACCACATAAAACATTTACTAATATTTAGTGTTTCTGAATTAATTTCTCACTTGTCAGAATGAAAACAACATAAAAATATTTAACGTTGTTCAAAATATGAAACAAATTCTTGCAAAATTTAACAAGTCAGCCTGTAATATAAAACCTACTTTTTCTTTTCCTTGTTAACTCCATTTGATTGTTGACCACCAAAATAAACACTGGCACAACTGCAGGATTTTTCAGTTCTTTCAAACAGAAGCCGGAGGTAGCAGAAATAGAATCAAGGGGCTGCGAGGTCAGCGCGTGATGTGTGCTTATAACGCTGCTCGCCGAGTGTCCTCGTTGATTTATACTTGTCACATATTCAAGGCTCAGTTCAGCTGCACCGTGGCGCCAACTGTCTTTCATTATTAGCCTTATATTAAAGTGATTTGTGTAATGCAAGTAAAAATGAATTGCAGGAAGTTAAAAATCCAGAGTAATCTCGGTGTAATTTTGGAAACTAACCTGAAGAAAACAGCAGAAAAGATTTGGGCATTTGACTTCCAAGTATGTCATGTAAGATAATCTAACCCAAAAGATACTGAAAGTGCTAAGAAAATAAGGTGTGCGTGTCAGGGTGTAAAAATTAATAGTTTTTCTGTGTATACAGATGTCACTAGGTAGACTGTCTCCAAGGTCATGTATAGCCACAAGGCTGAAAATGGTGATTAACAATTACTTGCATTTTCTATCTGTGTATTTTCTTCAGCTTTTTCACTATATTTCAAGACTTTCATATTGCGGTGACTCATTTTTGTTCTTTGACATTGACACCTTTCAACTTCACAGTCTTAGGCTTATCTGTGTGAATCTCAGCTGTTTAACATTCTTAGAACTCCAGTTTATGAAGATCGATCTTAAGAACCAAACCCAACTGTCCTAAAATTATTTAATCTATGACAGAATAGGGGACATCTAAAAAAATGAGAGTTTATCATCTAGGTTTTATTTTCATAGTAAATATACCAGAGTCTTCTGTTGCTTACGTGAAAGTTTTATTATTATTTGTGTTTGTGTTTTTGATCCATTTATGTACAATACAATGAAGTTTAAAGATAGTAACCTCTCCATGTGCTCCCTGTTGGGACTGAGTATTTCTTAGCAGTGTGAGACACATTTGAGGAAGAGAGCACAGGGAACAAGCATTTTCTCAACTCTCTTCTTTTCTTAAGGTTATCATGCATCACGAACTCTCTTGACTCAGTCCACCATTTTTAAGGGTGATCATTTTAGTGCAGATACTAAGCCTTCACGTGGGGTCAACTGATTATAAGAGTAACAAATATATTTCATACAGCAGTTCAGATTAACTGTTGAGTGGTGATAGGTGCATAATAGGGGTCTATGATTCAGAATGTACCAGAAAATATCCCAAGAGAAAAAGACTTTCCATGATCTGTGATATTACCCACACTCATACTGCATAAGAATAATGCTATTTCTCATTGTATAGCAATTTTTCTATTCAGGATTAATTTTACCTTTATTACCTGACTTGATTGACACAATAATCTTGTGAAATTGTTGTTTAAGATTTTCTTCATTTTTAATAGATGAGCAAACTGAAGCATAGTTTATTTAAATATTCCAAATCTGACATTCATGGATTTCTAAGATTCTAGCACAATTTGATTGACAGAGAGGGAGAGACTATACTATACCATTCATAAAGTGATAGAAAAGAAACTATTAAGTACATAAATAAGATATTTTCAATTAGTGGTAGGCAATATAATAAAGGTAAATGAATAAAAGAGAGTAATATAATTTAAATGTAATCACTGGAGTTTCTTCAAACAGTAATTACGGTAGGTTATAATGAATCACACAAACTGAAACTTAAAGTTAAGGTAGAAACAATTATACAGAGATTACAAAAAAAAAAACACCAAAAACCAAAAACAAAAATTCAACCAGTGCAAAAGCCCTTAGGTAGAAGTCAACCTGGTGTGTTTGCAAACCTAGAAAGAAAGCTAATGTGGACCTTATATTTGTAGTGAGCAAATTATAAGGTATACCATGCCTCAGACAGTTAGGCAGGGGTCAGGTCCTCTATGACTCTAGCCATTATAAAAAGTATACATTGTAAGTAAAATGGAAAGCTATAGAAAGGTTTAAGGCAAGGGTATGTCATGGCCCAATTTGAATTTTTGGAAAGTCACGCTGTTTGCTTCTGGGCAAAAGGATTTTAGAACAGGAATTCTAGTGAGGGTCTGTGGTATCTGTCTATGTGTGCAGCACGGAGGCTTGGACTTGGAGTGTAACAAGGGCAGCAGAGAGTCGTACAAGATAGCAAATAGATACAATGCAAGTGCCTGTAGACTTGTCTGTACATTAAAAGTGAGGATGAGGGATAAAGAGAAATGAGGAATGACTTCTAAGATTTCTGGATAAACAACTGGGTAGATGATATTTATTATGCCCGGTAAATAGAGAAGGACTTGGCGTGGCAAAGCTGGTCTGCTTTCAAGAACTAAGTCAAAATGCCACATAGGTAGGGATGCACACTTCTTCATGTTCAGAGAGGAGGGGCAGATTGTCATTACCAATGTGGGTCCTGGTAGATTGCACTTACATGTCTGAGACTAACTGAGTCACAAAGTGTGGACACGGGGAAGGGAGACCGGGTCAACCGAGCACATCAGCACTTAGAGTTTTAGCAGAAATAATTTTGGACTTCAAATTATTATTGCTGTATTTTTCATACTTAATGAATACCTATAATCCTGGTAATTTATACTACAATTTTTAATATTTTTATCAGATGCCCTGTTTTCACCTTTATTCATTTATTTCCCCATGACAAAATTTTTTTTTCTTGGCCATGAATGGCAAAACTAGTACAATTTATAGTAAGAGCATCAAATTTTAATTTTTTAAATGACAGTATTCATTGAATTTACTTCTCTTTCCAGTAGAAAAGATCCAGGTATAGTTACAAAATAAATTAAATATTCCTCCAGTGGTCCAGCAAAAGATAATTGCTAAGTTAAATGGAATAACTTCTTTGGAAAGCGCATAAAAACAATTATTACCACCAGAATGAATAGCTTAATAAATATACCTTACTTTAAATTGCTCTTCTATATACAGAAACTAAATTGTTTTTCAGGCTTAGAAGATTATAGTCTCCAAACAAAGCAAAAGTTTCACGCACAGAAAAACAACAATAAGAACAACACACAGCACATGCACAAAACTAAAGAAAAAGAAAAAAAACACACTGTTGACCAAGGAGTTCCTGAGTTAACGAGCCGCGAGTGCCTGAAATCTACCTTGCTTAATGTGAAAACAGCTAATCAATGGATTAGCTGAGAACTCACCAACGTCATAAAATGGAAAATGTACTGTGGGACTTTATTTCAGAACTGAGAGGTATATCAAGCCCTATGTGGGCCATATTTGCACTGAAAGAATTCAGTTACAGTTCCCTTAAAAGATCAAGAGGCATAGAAGTGAGAAAGAACAGGGAAGAATGCTCTCATGTCAAGAAGTATCAAAGTCGTCAGTGCAACTGCCTGAAAATTCACCTGGGATCCGAATTCGGAAACTTTGGGTTGCATATTAAACCCTTTAACGAAAGTCTTTATATTAAAATTGTAGATACTCTATTTCAAAGGGAAGCTACTATTTTATAGATCTGTCTCATTAAGAAAATCTTTCTTCACTCTTTCCCAACCCACACATCTAGTTCTTAAGCTTTCTTTCCTTGTTTTCTGACCAAACACCCAGTAAATCCAGCTCCATAAAGGCTGTGAGTCCATGCAGTTGTCGGGGTGGGGACGCCACGGGTCTGCATTTATAGTCCTTGGAAAGGCTTCAGTGATGCCACGAATGGCAGCATTCCAGCTCCTCCATTTATTGTGGAAAGGCCAGGCAGGGGCTCAGGGCAGGGCCCTCGGCCTGGATGTGAACTTCTAACAAGCTCCACAACCTCACATTGTGAAGGATGCGAACAAAATCCTGTTTATTTGTATCTCGTAGAATCCTGGCACAGGATTCTGAGGTTGATTTGAAGTCGGGCAAGGTTAATAATTTTTAGAGTGTTTATTTCTTTTCCTATTTTCTTAAGCTCTTGCTATAGAGTGACATTCCCTCCTAGCAGCCGAATGTTGTCCACAGCCACAGAACCAACCTAGCTGGCTACCCAAATGTTTCTGTCATCAATTACCATTTTGAAAGGTATCAGAACACATTCTTTGAAGTAATCCTTCTTCAAATCCTATTTTGAACTGGATTTATGTAGCGGTAAGTGTGTAAACATCTTGTGAAATTAAATGGATGAAGAGGAAAATGAGTTTTGTCATGCACACAATTTTTATCTTTGAAGGATTGTCTAAGGGGAATTCCTCCTTGAAATGCCAGTACATCCAGATGGAGGATTGTTCAATCACGTAATTCCTAGCTCATAGCAGGCACGGTGGTGAGGATTTATGAGAAGGAAGTTTCAGTGGAGAAGGACGCTGAAATGATCCAGTGAGCACAGAAATGTGAAGTTTATTCACCAAGTTTAACGTGACATTTTATATTCCATCTTTGCATTTCTCATTGCTCAAAATTTGCTTATCCTTCTCCATCAGAAGGGCTGTGTTTTAATACCAATTTCAATTCTATTAAGCAACTTGATAGGCATTTATTATATTTTTGAATGAAGAATAAATGTAATAATGCATTAGATAGAAATCACTCTCAATATTACATACAAAATATATTTATATCATCAAGAATAATAATAACAATTCAAATATGCACAACTTGTCAAAGTTCCATGGATGGAGATATGATATGACCATCTTTTCCAAGTTGTCACTGCATATAAAAGTAAAGGTACGCACATATGTAAACACGAGTAAACGCTACTCAATCCAATTTGCTTAAAAGACATCTGTTACTGAAGCAATGCTGTTTTGAAGTGGATGATATAAAAATAAATGTATGGCATTGGTTGGTGTTGAACATAATTAAACCTAGTGAGATATAACCTACTTGTCCCATTCATTAACACACATTGCCTGGTATACAATAGGGACTCAACAACTAGTTTCTAGGAAAAGAGTTACCTTTGAATAAATTTAGAACTGGAAGCGTATGAACTATGAAAGCACATGTCTCAGATTTGGATGTAATGCATGTGTTACTTGGCAGCTGATGAAAAAGTCAGAGGTGTGAGCAGGGGCTGGAGGCATTGTCCTGTTTCCCTGCTGGATCTACTTCACATCAAGCTCACCCAACACTGAACTCAGAGTTCCAGAGAATATAACGTGAAGGTTGTTTTAGAAATATGCAGCCCTTAAACAACCTTATGTCTTAGAGGGAAACCTCCAGATTCCCTCTGTGTTGATTGCTGTCTTCGTTTCCCTATTCTTTCATTACTCCCTTCTTTGCCTTCCTGGTTATGAACATTTGTGAAAATTTGAATGTGAATATATTACTAAGTGATTTTAGAAAATTATTGTTAATTTATTTGTGGAGATAACGTAATTGTGGCTGTGTTTCAGAATGTCATTCTCAGGGATGCATGCTAAAGTTCTTTGAGATATAGCATGATATTTGCAACATATTTTCAAATAAATTTTAAAATACACCCATATACACATAGAAAGCAAGTTTGCTGAAATGTGAACATATTTTAAGTATGGGGTAGTATGTGGGTATTTCTTATAAGTTTCTTTTCATTCTTTTCCATGTCTGAAAATGTTTATTATGAAAATTGGGCAAAAGACATAGATAATGTGATGGTAAATATTTTTGTCAATTTGGCTAAATCACATATATCGCCCAGTTATTTAATCACACACAGTAAAATAAGTATTGCTATGAAGATATTTTGTGGGTATGGTTACCGTCCATGACCAGTTTACTTTAAGTAAAGGAGATTGCCCCAGGTAGTCTGGGTGGGCCTATTCTATCAGTTGAAAGGCTTAATAGTAGCAGAACTGAGATTTTCTGGAAGAAGAAATTCTGCTTGCAGTTAGAGCATCTGCTTCTGCTCTACAGTTCCAGAATGTACTTCCTGAAGGCCTGCCCTATAGACTTTAAACTTGCCTTGTCAGACACCACAATCAACTAAGCCAATTACTTGCAAGAAATCCTTTAATATATAAATTATACTGGTTCTGGTCCTCTGGTTGAACTTTGACTGACATAGACCCTTTCCTCCTGTTGCAGAAACATGTAACTAAAAAAATAAACTGCAATCCAGAGAGCTAAGTACTAAATTAATTGGACGTTATCACAGATTTCTATTGCAAGCCATATGAAGGACACTGAGCTCAGATGAAGGACGATTTCAGAAAAAGTTGTGTGAGTTGTTGCCCCAAGGAGAAGATGCATAATTCAAGATCTGGAGACCATGCCGTAGATGACAAAAGGAGAAAGGTCATTTTTTCCAACTGTATTGGTAATTATTGATAACAAGTTAATTAGCATAATAACTTTAGCTATAGGCATTAAAGTCGGGAAACAATTTGAAGAGGGTTGCATGGCTTTATTGAATACCATTTTCCCATGGATTTTTATAACAGTCAAAAGATGTGAACTATGGGTAGAAAGTGGTCAGTGTTTTTGAGAGCAAAATATGGCTTCTGATCTATGTTTTATAAATGGATTTACTGTTCAAGTAAAGGTAAATGCAGAGGTAACTTAAAGTTACTGTTACCTATGTAGATGAAATGACTACTTATGAAATAAGATTATTTTTTCATGTTTTAGCACAAATTAAATTTTCTTATCGTGACAGGTAATCTCTTAAATCCAATTTACTAGTTTAATTGTCCGTAGATATTGATGATTTATAAGTAGAACATAAATTACTAAAGCTTAAAAATGAAATCACTGGCTGTGGGGGGACGTGGCCAGAGGGTAGAGAGATCAAGCAAAAGGAAAAAGGACTCATGGGCGTGGATAACAGTGTGATGACCGTGGGGAGGGAGGGGGTTATATAAGGGGTATATGGTCACAGAAAAAAATACAAAATAAAATAAAATAATGGGCCATGACTAATTGATACTCCCAGTTTTCTCAATTTATTCCAAAGTAGCCCAAAGAGGAAGGCTGGAACGGTAGCATGGAGGGGTGGAAGGAGGTGGTAGATGGAATAAAGACCGAAAGACTTCTGTTTGCACCCCCCAAAATAGCATCATCAATTTCTTTCATGTTTTCAATGATTTATCTTTTGGCATTTTTAATTTTAGTTCATCTGAGTCATGTATCTCCTTATTTCCTTTTGTGTCCATTGAAATTCCACATCGTGTCTTCTACTTCTTGTTTTAAAACAACTCTTACTGTGAATATAATGTTTTTTCAAAATTTATTTTCTTGTAACAAGACCTTTCAAGATCCATTTAATCAAAATGTTAATCAACACATGGTTAGTTTGCGTCAATGATCCAAATGCGAACTGTGTTTATGGAGAAGCCTAAACATTCGGCAGTCTTCTAGTCCAAGAACTGAATGGAAATTGAGAGAACAATTTATTGGCATAAAGTTTGTTTTGTCTAACCTATATGCAAAATAACCCACGGCGTTGTTTTTATTCACCCATTGTTCAATCACAGGAAACCTTCGTGGGAACCTGAAGCAAAAATTGCTGAAATATATATTTGGAAAATTCAACCCTCCATGAATATGGAATGCCAAGAGAAATAAAAGTAGGTTTGTGAATACTCTCTATAAGCAGAAAAATTTCCAAAGAGAAGGCAAAGAAGAGAAGTATTAGATGAGACAAGTACAACTGAAGCAGGAAGACAGATTTAGCAATCTGGGTTCAGTTCCCTGGAACGAGCCACATCTCAAATCGGTTTTGGAAATCTGTTCAAGCTTAGAGGCTGGCTAAGTCCACCCTGCTTTTACAATTTTGATGCTTAGGAAGGCATTTCCAAGACAAAACACAGAACGCGCAAGAGAGAGAATGGCACAATAGAAATTCTGCCAAACCGAGTGGATACCCGATTTAATAGCTTGCACTTTTACATAAACAACAACAACAATGACAGCAACATTTTGTAAAGTTAAAAGTACTCCCCCAAAATCTTTCTCATAAGAATCCTGATGCATTAACTCTTTGGAGGGGATTTTCTTGGACCAAAACAACAATAAGCGTTTTGGGTTTGAGGCAAACCCTTTTTTTCATATTTCCTGCTTAGTTTTCAAAATGAAAGCTAAGCTGTGATGCTTTTTTTCACAGCGTATGAAAATCCAATGCATAGTTAGTTTTCGAAAGCGTCATGAAGAACCACTGATCCCAACTGTTTCCCTCCCCTGGCTTTTCTTCTCCCAAGATGAGTCAGGGAGGTGCACTCAACATGGTGTAGATCATTATTTTATCTGTAAAGATTGTCCCAGGGGTGTGGGCCCGGAGGAGTAACTAACTGTTAAAGTCCTGACCAGCCTGGGAACCCACCCTTGTGATGAACTCAGACAAGAAGGGAGGTGACAACAGCAGATCCTGGAAAACTCGGTCTTGAGATAGAAACTACATTCTTGTTTTTTCTCAGCAGATTATGCTAGAACAGTGCCAAGTGATCCTGCAGTGTGGTAGGGGAGGCCAGGAAGGCAGAGTAGGAAACAATGGAAAAAAGGAAGAAAAAGCATTTCTCACATCCTCTTTTTGTAATTTAGAGTATTGTTTTTGTCACAAAGGATTTTTTTCTTCAAGCATTTGTGTGAATAATACTTACTCGATTATTTAATTTTTCTGGAAAATATTTAAAGTTTATTATTTATTTTTATTTAAATGAAACAAACTTGAAAGGTAATTGAGTCACGGGGAAGCTGCGAAAATATGAAGAGACTGAAGTTCATAAGTCATTTCCCTAGAACCATAATCATATTTTCTTGAGATTGTGAAAATGAGCATGTGTACCAGAAGAGACTTTTCATGAAATATGTCATGGTAATTAAAAATAAAATTGTGCTGTTTTGTTTTCATTGCTAGTATTATTTTTGCTAAATAGCTAATTTTCTGTTTCATATTTATTTGATTAAAACACGAGAGAATGAGTACATACGTGTCTGTGTGCAGACAAACATCTATTTTCATCTATCATTGCTTGCATATATATAGTTGTCATCACTGAAACAATGAATTCAGATGCAGAAATAAATTCTCGAAGTGATAACAACTTAAAAATATAGTGTGTTATAGATTACAAAATATTTTCCTATTCATTTATTCAAAATCTAACATCAATTTTATAAGATCTAACAGATAAGACGCTGAAGTTCAGTGAAGTCAAATAACTTGATCAAGGCAAATGTAGCAAAGATAAGGCAAACAGACCTTAAACCATTTCGCCTTCATTTGTATCCATTGCTCTTGACATTATGCCTGATTCCCCTGGAATGATTCAGTCTAGCCTACTAAGCTAACAGGTTAACATTTAGTCTCTGCTCATCTGCTTCCAAAAGCAGGAGGGCAGCCAACCCATGTATACTATCCATTTTAATTCTCGATCAGCTCAATTGTGAGTAATGTCTTCCTTCCATTAAAAGGCTGAGATTAATCTGGTCCTCTGGAGTTGTTCAGAATACAGTTAACCCATTTTACCACATGTCACCTCTTGAGTTATTTTACAATGGTTGATAAAATGCAAGGCAGGAACAATGATGTGTGATATTGCAGAATTGGTGGGGGACATGGATAGGTTGAGGGAGAGTGGGAACAAAGTGACTTTTCAGGGTTACTTGAAAATGGTTGTAAAATGTCAAAAATGCCAAAAGGAAGGACTGAGGTAGGTGCATAGATCTAGTACGCATGGGTATATTTGGTGATTTTTCAATTCATTGAACACTCAGTATCAGCCAAGTAAAATGTTGGGAATGGGGAAGAAGAGTAAAAATATATAAATAAATAGTGTACGATGTAAATCCAAAGGAAATAGAATATGATACATGAAACTTAATGACGTTAAACAACCAGGCTGTAAAGTTCAGACCAGGGTTTGAAAGTTTGTCTCGGTTGCAAAGCTCACACCTTCTTGACTACATCATCGGAGAGCAAGCCGGGAGTTTCAGCAGGTGAAGTGTTTTAATGTCAAATATCTTCAGTGAGTAGTTAAGCAACTCGGAATTGGGGCCATAAGTTTAGTTAAATTAGTACTATTATGTGCCAAATGAAAAGATATAAACTGCATACTCTAACTTTTAGCACATGTGAAAGGAAAAAAGGAGAGAGGTAGGATGT
>PVKM010015573.1:0-27770 GCA_004027735.1 Carollia perspicillata
GATACTCTTCAGAGTTCTTTTTTATCTTGTAATTACTCTTTTACCTTAGTCTAATATTTCTTTATATTCCATCTTGGTTCCAAACTGGAAGTAAATATATCCTTTAATAGCAACATTATTTACATTAATTGTAATTAATGATGTACCACTATTGTTTTCTACATTCTTGTAGAAATTACTTTTTTAGCAAATGAAAGGGAAATTGCATATCACTTCTGATGTTTTCCTTAGTCACAGGGTCAGTGAACATTTGGTCCTGTACAAAATGTCTATAGAGAAGTTTGACGCACACCCAGAGATCCTTGATATTTGGTCCTGTCCAAAATGTCTATGCTGAATAAACATCCCATAATTTTTTATACTATTGGTTTACAGGATTAATACATAGAAAATTATGTTTTATTGGTTCAATAGTTGAATTGTGGCTGTATTGCCAAAATATGACCAAATATCAAGTACCTTTTGGCATGTACCAAATATCTCTACTGATGTTTTGTACGGGACCCAATGCCCTGCAAAGAGTCACAGACACACAACCAGCAATGAAGAATGGAAAATATGGAATCCAGAGAAAAATAAGAGTTTTGGCAGTTTGCCAAAATTATAGTACATCAATAAAAACAATACATGGCTATAGAACACCCTAAAATTGAGGAATCTTTATGTATGAAATGTTCTCTGGGACAGAATGTATTTTCTAAATTTCCCACCAAAACACATCCCACCTCATTTCTCTTACTATGTGACACTCTCCTGTCAAGAAGCAATTGCCTAAACCAGTGCGGAAAGTCTGGAGTGAGATTGTGTGACTTTAAGGATATATACACGGAAGCAACTTTATGGAATACTTTATTTTACAAAGATGGCCACAATATATCTTGCCCTGCAAGCTCTATTACAGTGTGAACACTTCTTTCACTGAGCTCTGACTGCCTCAACCAATAGAATACAGCACAAGTGACACGTGATTTTCGAGACTAAACCATAAAAAGCACCTGAACTTCCACTTTGTTCTTTGGGACACACTGGAATCACATGGAAATATCACATGTAGGTATTTTGTCTAATGGCTCTATTTGAGGGTCAATTGACAGCCATAATGAATTATGAGACAAATGAATCTTCAGATAACTCCACCCTTTAGCTATCAAATTAACACCCAGCTTCCAAGTCACCTCATCTTATGCTGTATGAATCAGGGATGAGATGTGGCTGAAAACCCTGTCCAAATATTTGTTGATGTGAGCTAAATAAATAATCGCTGCATTTTAAGACAAGTTTGAGGTGACTGTTGAGCATCAACAGAAACCGGAAAAATTGCCAAAATACATTAAGTGAAAAAGTGGGGAACATTTAAAAAAGAGAATATACAACTTACATGTTTTAAAAATCAAATGGAAAGATTACTTCCTAGATATGTATATGAATATACTTCGTAACACATTGTTCCATATATATTCTTGAGAAAATTACATAAATGGGTGATTTCTTGACAGATTTGTACTATAGTCTGAGAACTGCTTGGGAGACTTGAGAAATAGGTTGTTGCAAAGTTTCATTAGCAGTACAGTTCCCTCAAAAACTCAACAAGCTTTCCAATTATTTGATACTGTTTCTACAATTCTGAAGATCTCGTATATAGTTTTAAGCCTCCTAATTCCTTTTGCTTACCTAACACCTTTGTTCTTTCATTTTTCTAGCCATTTATTGTTTCCAGGGACTCATATTGTACATCCATAAACCATTAAATATCTCATGGTATCCAGGATGGTGGCAGAATAGAGAGGAAGCTACACTAAGTTCCTCCCAGGACCAAAATGGAATTACAAAGTACATTATAGAAAAAGCATTCTGACCAACCAGCTGAAGACTAGCTGGAGAGAAGCCTAAAAACCAAGGACAGAAGCCACAAGACCAATAGAAGTGCAGAGGTGTGAGGGGGCTGGCTGGGCTACCATGGGTGGCAGCTAAGTTCCAGGGGCATATCTCAGCTGTGAGGAGTTCCCACCTTAGCAGTGAGGGGTCTAAACCTGAAGCTGGGCATCCCAGCCTAGAGCACCAAACCAGGAAAGATGCCCAAGATACATCGGCTATGAAGAGCTGTGGGGTTTCAGTCTGACAGAGGGAGAGACTAGAGATGCAGCCACCTTCTTACAAGGACCAATGCACATCTTGTTTCAATGATGTTGTTCAAATACACTCCCATTGTCTCATTATAGGGCCTTTTCTCTGCCTGGGATGCTCTTCCCATAGATAACCAGTGATTTATTCTGTCACCCCTTCAAATCTTGACTCAGATCTTCCCTTCTCCATGGTTTACCCTGATCATTCTATTTCATATAGCAGCCTAAAATGTCACATCCCCCTCAACTTCTTTTGAATTTTCCCCCCATAACATGTTCTAACATACTCTACAATGCATTATTCTATCACCTCTTGCTAGAATTGCTCATTGATATATCCCAAACACCTAAGACAGTGCCTGAAATATAGTAAACATGTAATAATGAGAACGGTAGTTTGGGGGAAGCAGTTTTTTTTCTGCTAATAGACTCACTGCCTTTGCAAGGATGGGCAATGGTCTCATTTCTTGTTTAGGCTGCCACTTTAAATCATTGTTAAGTGGCTTTAGTTAAAGACAATCAGTTTGGCTTTTGAATCCAACAAGGATCGAGGTTCTGAAATTTACCATCAACCTGGATTGAGCACCTGCACCTCTTAACAAAACAATATTGTTTTAAATCTGTTAGCAGTTCTTGTAGTGAACCCTACGTTGAGTTTTTCACAAAACATTACTGAATGAAACAAGAAGCATTCTGAATCACTCCCATCATTTCTTCTAACGTAACAGTCTTGACTGGCACAAGATATGCCTTGTGAGAGAGTAGGAGTCTAACCAAATGTCTGTGTATAAAAACAATCTTCAGTTTTCTAGTCTGAGATAGGTAGATTCTTTCTCCATAGCCCTAAGGCAATGCCACATTGGAGATTTCTTTGCCCAAAGCACTCCACAACCAGTCACAGAATTTTATATCCTTAATAAGAGAATGACAACTGCATCAACAAATAAGTTTATTTTCATTTTTATATAAAGAAATACAGGAAGCGAGAAGATCAGAGTTGTTATGGCTGTTCCATTAAATTGGCAGAAAGTGTATATTTGTTCTATGCTTCTGCTCCACCATCCTTAATACCATTCTCAAAATTCCCATAAGACTGCCAGAGCTGCAGATTAAATGTCCACATTGTAAACAAAGGGGTAAAAATGAAGAACAGAGGAAAAACAAAGATTTCTTAAATGTCATACTCATACAAATACCTCTTCCACTTCGTTGATGTGGAAGGGAATCTGACACAGGTTTTCAACCAAGAATCCTGTTACTAAAGAAGGAAAATGGATATTGGACAGAAAAACAGCAATCTCTGCCAAAGACTCATTTCTTCATTGCAAAATAGTCTGTAATGTCAGTTTTGATTTTTAGTTTAATCAAAAGCTGTAAACCTAAGTTTTTAAAAAGTTCCAGGTAGAAAGATTTATTTTGGCTATCCATTTCTTTTTTCATTTCTAAATATTCTTACATTGTGGTCAGAAACAGTAGAAATTACGAGTTTTGGGACTTTGTCACAATTCACTTAACACCTCTTCAGCTATCCTCTGGTTGAATCTGCAGTGCTTTTTTGTATAGTATGAATTTCCTTTTATAGTGTATTGGATGAAATCTGAATGAAAGCTTTCTCACATTTATTATAACATCCAGTTCCCCCGCTCAAATAATTGAGGTTAAGTGTTAAACGAAAGACTTCTCAATATTCATTATAAGTCTCCTCTCATGCAAATTATCTAACACTATAATGACAGCTAATATTTGTGATATCCTATGTTTAAGGCACTGTTCTAAAAACTTTACATGTAATAACTCACACAATACTTTCAAGAATCTGGTAAGGAAGGTATATTTTCTTACAAATGATTAAACAAAAGTGGAGGTTAATTATCAATGTCACAAAGGAAACCAACTGATAGTCAAGACGTGCTATGGCCGAAGTCCTTCCTATATTTACTACACTACCAAATTACTGTCTATTAGAATTTGCTAAAGTTTAATTGGTTTTCAGTAAGATAGACTTTTCTACATGGATTACATTATCATTATCTTTCCCTACCTAAATTCAGTGATGCTGAGCTTTATGAAGCAAGTCCCCCAAATCCAAAATTTTAAGAATTCTTTGATGATAATGAATTAATGTCCATAGAAGTCTGCCTGTATTAATCACAAAGAATCAAAAAATTCATATATAAACTTGTGAACCATGAGTAAAGTCTATCCCACCTTCCTTATATTTAAAAGATTTGTCATTGATATGAATTCTCTGATGTTGAGTTAGTTGTGAGCCACGAGTAAAGGCCTTCCCACATTCCTTACACTGATACGGTTTCTCACCAGTGTGAATTCTCTGATGTCGAGAAAGGTGTGAGCTCTGAGTAAAGGCTTTTCTACATTCTTTGCATTCATAGGGCTTCTCACCAGTATGGATTCTTTGATGGAGGGTAAGTTGAGAACCGTGACTAAAAGCCTTCCCACATTCCTTGCATTCATAGGGTTTTTCTCCAGTGTGAATTCGCTGATGCTGAGTAAGCTGTGAACCGCGGATAAAGGCCTTCCCACATTCCTTACACTGATACGGTTTCTCACCTGTATGAATTCTCTGATGCTGTATAAGCAGTAAGCCACGAGCAAAGGCCTTCCCACATTCACTGCATACATAGGGTTTCTCACCAGTATGAAGTCTTTGATGCTGAGAAAGATGTGAACTCTGAGTAAAGGCCATTCTACATTCTTTACATTCATAAGGTTTCTCACCGGTGTGAATTCTGTGATGCTGAGTAAGCTGTGAGCCACGAATAAAGGATTTTCCACATTCCTTACATTCATAGGGTTTCTCACCAGTGTGAATTCTCTCATGTTGAGTAAGTTCTGAGCCACGACTAAAGGTCTTTCCACATTCTTTACATTCATAGGGTTTCTCACCAGTATGAATCCTCTGATGCCGGGTAAGGAGTGAGCCTCTATTGAAGGCTTTTCCGCATTCCTTACATTGATAGGGTTTTTCACCAGTATGAATTCTCTGATGTTGTGTAAGTTGTGAACCATGACTAAAGGTCTTTCCGCATTCCTTACATTCATAGGGCTTCTCATTGGTATGAATTCTCTGGTGTTGAGTAAGTTGTGAACCACGGATAAAGGCCTTCCCACACTGTTCACATTTGTAGGGTTTTTCACCAGTATGAATCCTCTGATGTTGCATAAGTAATGAGCCACGAATAAAGGCCTTCCCACATTCTTTACATTCATATGGCTTTTCCCCATTATGAATTTTCTGATGCTGAGAAAGCTGTGAGCCACAAATAAAAGCTTTCCCACATTCCTTACATTGATAGGGTTTTTCACCAGTATGAATTCTCTTATGGAGAATAAGCTGTGAAAGCTGAGTAAAGACCTTACTACATTCTTTACATTCATAGAGCTTTTCGCCAGTATGAAGTCTCTGGTGCAGAGTAAGTTGTGAGTTTTGAGTAAAGGCCTTCCCACATTCTTTACATTCATAAGGTTTCTCCCCAGTATGGACTTTTTGATGTCGGGTTAGTTGTGAACTACGAATAAAGGCTTTCCCACATTGTTCACACTTATACGGCTTTTCACCAGTATGAATTCTATAATGTAAAATAAGTTGTGAACTCTGAGTAAAGGCTTTCCCACATTCCTTGCAGGCATAGGGTTTCTCACCGGTATGGAGTCTCTGGTGAAGACTGAGCTGTGAATCACGACTAAAGGCCTTCCCACACTGCTTACATTCATAGGGTTTTTCACCTGTATGAGTACTCTGATGTTGGGTCAAGTGGGAAGCTCGTCTAAAGGCCTTCCCACATTCCTTACATTTATAGGGTTTCTCAAAATGACATGTGGGATATTGAGATAAGTAAGTATGCTGATTGAAAATGGACATTTTTTCATATATGATCATTACTTGACTGAAATATTCCTTCTGATTTTCCAATGTGCCTCTGACTTTCAAATAATCTCTAGAACTGGACTGCTTAAGATCACAGTTTTCAAGCCTGTTACTCATTTCCCATTGGGATAATTCTGTTTCATAAGTGTCCTTTCTTGGAGGTAAGTATTTATCTGCACACCTTGAAGGCAAACCTGAAAGATAAAAAACAATAAAAAATGTTGGTTGTCATTTCAGTAGAACTTCAATAGTAAAAAGGACTACATGGGAAAAATACATATAGGGAAATTATAACCGTGAAAAATATATGGCCTACATTATGTTTATAAAATATTATTTACTGTGACCTATAGTAATACTTGTTACTTTCCACATCACAGTATGTAACATTTATAGTTTCATAAAGCAATGCCTGCCCTGCTTTCTATTCTAGTTTTCTCTCTCTCTCACACACACATGCATAATCAAAATTCACTAATTTCAAGTTGCAGTAATACGTTGCTACCTAGAATTTGAAAAAAATATTAGCTAAGAATGACCTCATCTATTAACATGTAAAAAAGGTACAAAAGAGATGAGAGAATAACGAAGAATCTACTGAGAAGATAAGGGGAGAGATTAAGAAATCTTTTTTTAAGTCGGGTCTTTTTTTGGGTCTCAAACTTTGGTGGGAATCAAAATCACCTGGGAAATCTGTTAAAATTAAAGATACCCAGATAACACACCGGACTAACTGGATCTGAATCTAGTGAATCAGAAAAAGATCATGGAGATCTTTAGTTTTAATACAGTCCACCAACTGATTCTGATTTAGATTCAGATTGTGATTTGCTATTTCTGACTAGAACTTTTAAATGACTTTCAAATTAAATTTAGAATAAAATCCAAATAGTTTTCATGACTTTGACAAAGCCTTTCACAGTCTGGTCCCTACTTATGTATCTGATTTCCCCATGAATATTTTCTACTTTGCCATTTTCCAAACATACTTGATTTTTTAGCTCCAAAAAGTCACACATCCAATCTGAACTTACAACTAGTTAGAACTGGTTCCACATCTTTGAACTGCTCTGTGTGAGATGCTCTATACAAAATTACCTCATCCTTCAGGTTTCAATTTAAATATAAGTTCCTGAATCTTAAACACCCATTTCTGGTAACAGAAGGCTAAGTAATTTAGACTAACCTTCCTGATGAGAGTAATTACACAAATTGGACAAAATATAAAAGGCACCTGACTGAAAGCATTAAAAAAGCTAACTGAAAGCATTAAAAAGTTAATACTGAAATAAAGAATTAATGGACTAAAAGTTTCAAAATATGAAAACTCAGAGAAAAAAAACTAAACATTTGGTGGCTACTTGCCCACTGAGGGAAGTTTTACAATCTGGAAAAGGCAACTGAGAAGTGGAGAAACTAGGCAGTGTTTTAGACCATTTATTTCACCAAGCTTGGGCAACAATAACTGTAGCATGGGGCCCAACATTAGTTCTCCATACATTGGGATGGGAACTCTCAGGGCTACCATGAAAAACAAGGGAGAAACAGTAGACCACTCTGGACAGAGTCTGAAGTTAAATCATATTTGAATGATCTCCAACCCAGAAATCTGGATTAAAATAATTCAAAATTGCTTGCCATAATCAAACCTAAATCTTCATTGAAGATGTATGAAATCATCCAAGTCTTCTAAATAATTTTGTAATTTTTATTTATACTCTATAGCACTCCACAAATAACTATGTGAAGGTACAAAAATAATTGAAAACAAGAGAAAACAGATAAAAGAAACAGCCCTATAAGGGCTGAAGTCATGTACCTACCACCACAGTAATGATACCCAACAGTCTATTACTCCTACATACTCTTGTGTTGTCCTTTTGCAGTAAACCTCTCCTCACCCTTATGGTAAATTAATTAGAAACTGTTCATCTGTGGTTTCCTCAATACCTCCTAACAAAGGGAAATAAAAGTACACTCACAGTAAATCTAGAGTAAAAATGAAAAAAGAAAAAGAGTATAATAGCTCACCAATTACTTTCCCTCTTGTATAATGCTTCTTAGATACTAGCCTTGGTTATCTTCTTTAGTTCTCCCTATTCTTTTCAACCAAGATAGCAAGTTGCTTTCGTTTATTTATCGTTACTTCACAGTCTCTTTTGTTTCTTTACATCCTGTCTCATATCTTCTCCTATTTACTTTCTTATCCGAGGCCAATTTATTTGTTCATCCAAGAAGAATATCTTTATAATTTCTGAGGCACTGATACAGGTCAAAGACATAAAGAAAATTTCTGTAATCTTATATAATGTTTGGGATGAAGGAGAAAACAAAAAAAGCAATTATTGACTCTAATGGAAGGAGTCTGGAGTAATAAAGTTAAAGAAATTCTATGTTAAAAAGAAGATGTTGGGTGGAAATATAAAAAAAAGAACAAAAAAGTCTCATACACTGCTAATGAGAATGAAAAACTGCTCCCATGATGAAAAACAGTTTGGTAGGGTTTTTAAAAAAAATAAAATTAACCACACACTTCACATACAATCTAGCAGTCATAATCAGAGGTATTTATACTCATGTCCAAACATCCATACAACAAAGATTACAGCAGCTTTATTCATAATGCCCAGAAGTAAAAACTAACATGTTACTCAAAAGGCAAATGGATCAATAAACTTTGGTATTTCCATATAATGGAACATTATTCAGCAATACAGAAATAAACTATTGATTCATGCAACAATATGGATAAATCTTAAATATATTTTATTAAGTGAAAAATACCAGACCCCAAGAATATATATTTTGATTCCACTTACATGACATTCTGGAAAAGACGAAACAATAGGGATAGAAAATATGTCAATTTTTCACAGGCTGGTGATGGGGGAGGAGTTGACAACAAAGGGACAGCATGAAGGAATTTGAGCATAATGGAACTGTTGTGTATTATGACTGTGACGGTGGATACACTTTATAGGTAGATAGCGCATCAGATTTCCTGAAGAACACCAATAAATGTTGAATAAAACATGACAAACAACATTCTAAAAGCTTAAAAGAAAGTAAACATGATTCACAATGAAATAAGAATCAAAAACTAAAATGGTAAACATGCTTTAAAACAATAAAATGACAAAAAATACATATGTATCAACAAACTATTCTAAATCTAAAGAACAAACTAAGCAAACAAGAAGAACACAGACAGAATCATACAGAATCATAGATACAGAGAGCGTTTTGATGGTTGCCAGGAGGGATGGAGGTGTGGGGGGATGGGTGAAGAGGTGAGGGGAGTAAGAAGTACAAATACGTAGTCACAGAATAGCCATGGGGATGTAAAGTACAGCATAGGAAATGGAGCAGCCAAAGAACTTATACACATGACCCATGGACATGAACAATGGTGGGGGATTGCCTGAGGGAGTGGGGGGTGCAGGGTAAAGGAGGAAAAAATCAGGACAACTGTAGTAACATAATAAAAAAATATAACTTAAAAAAGAAAATAAATAAATCCCTAGCTAACCTCAGAACATTTACAGTCTTTAATTGCTTACCTTAAATGATCTAAAAAAGTGAAATAAGCCACTCAGAGAAAGGCAATACAGTATGATTCACTTATATGTGAAATTTGATGAACAAACTGAAATAACAGCAAAACAGAGACAGACTCATAGATATAGAAAGCAGGATGAGAGCTATTGGGGCAGGGGAGGTTAGGGGGTGGAGAGATTGAGCAAGAAGGAAAAAATGGACTTATAAGCATGTACAACAGTGTGGTGATTTCAGGGAGGATGGGGGTATAAAGGGATTAAATGGTAATGGGAAAAGTACAATAATTTAAAAAAAAATCCAAGAGACAAGTCTTTGGACCAATAATAGGTCAGGGATTAAGAAAAAAACTTTACAAAATTGGGCCTATAGTTTACATGAATGAAAAAAAATCCTCTGGTCTCAAAGATAAATGGCAAGAGAAATCTTAGTTTTGGTCATTAAAAAAAACGGACTTTTACTCTGAGATGAGAAGCCATTGAGGGTTATAAATAGCAGCATACAAGATTCGATTTTTGTTTAAAAATGAATCATTCCAATTTTCATTAAAATTAAAATATAACGGATAATGGGAAAGTACAAAAGCTGGGTAGATAGAAGTTAGGAGGCTACAGAAATAATCCACATGGCTCAGACAAGACGATTATGGAGAAAGAGGTGGAGAAAGTCAGATGTGAGATATCACTGGACTGAACATGTAATATGACAAAAAGAAGACGAGGAAATCAAGTGTTTTACCCGAACACCTAGAGCAATGAATGTGCTGCTTACAGAGAGGCAGATTTGGGAGAGAGTATCAAGAGTTTGGTTTTAACTTATTTGATATAAAAAAGATGCTGAGTAGACAGGTATATGTACAAATATGGAGTTCTGAAAAATATTGGGATTAGACATGTAAATTTGGGAGTCAGCAACATATAAATGACATTTAAAGCTATGGAATTTGATGAGGTTGAGGGAGTCTTTGGATACAGATAAGAAAAGAAGGAAAGAAAAGGGAAGTCTGAGGATTGAACCTTGAGGCCCTTCAAAATTTAGAGGTCAGATACATGAGAAGAAACTGCAAAGGAGACAAAGAAGGACCAGCCAAAGTGGAGAGAGAAAGTTAGGAAAGTGTGGAATCTCAGAAGCCAAGTGAAGAAATATTTTGGTTCTGAGGAATGATCAATTGTGTCAAATAGTAGCAGAGGAAGTAAAATGGTGATTTCTAATTTAACAAAGGTTACTAACCATCTTCATAAGATAGTTTTTGTGGAGTAATGGGGGCAAGTTATGATTAAAGCAGACTTAAGAGAGCATGGAGGAAGAGTTGAAGGTAGGGAGCATGATAAATGCTTTTGAAAGGTTTTGTTGTAAAAAGTAGCAAAGACAACAGATAGCAGCATCATGGCTGAGTGAGGAGACTCCTTTGTTACTCCCCTTAAATTTACAAATCAGACAACTATAGCTTAACAAAGGATCCCCTGCTCAACAAACCCACACCCGTGAAAGACCCACATATCAGTACCTCTGAAGGTGAGTATATTGGAATGATTAGAGGAGGTGGAATGGGAGGAAGGACAAGACAATCGTGGCAGAACCGCTGCAACCAATCCTGGCAGAGCCACTACAGACAGTGCAGACATCTCCAAAAACACAGTGGAGTCAGTGACCATTATTTAAAAGGAAGTAGTGCTGTGAGCTCACAAAACCAGTTCTCTACCATTCACCACATTCCTCCTCCACATAATGGTGTCCTGTAACCGAGGCAAGTCTGTAAAAGAGGGGACTCGCACCAAACTGGTGGTTACATGGCATTTTCCTTAACCAAAGCTATGTCACTCCACCATAATCCGAGAGGTGAAAAAAGTGCGGTGATAGAAAACAAAAATCTGTGCTATAGCACCATCTATTGGAAAACAAGAGAAAGTACCCTACCTATCAACCTGCTAAAATGTACAGAGTAAAACAGTATTTAAACTACCTCAGATGTACAGAAACAGACACAATCCACTAAGTACCATGAAAAACCAAAGTAACCTGGGAGCGTCAAAAACAAAATAAAAAGTCTTCAGTAATCAAACTCAGCCATGCAAGAATGTGACTTAAATGATAGAGAATTCAAGATGGCAGCTATGAAGAAACTCAGTGAGACACAAGAAAACTCAGAAAAGCTGTTCAATGAGCTCAGGAATATAATTAATAAACAAAAAGAGTACTTTACCAAGGATACTGGAACTATAAAAAAAGAAACAAATTCTGGAGCTAAATAAATCAATAAATGGCATGAGGAATACATGAGAGAACATTAGAAATAGAGAAAACAAGAACTGAGAATTAGCTAGCTCAAAGATGGAAACCTAGAAATGACCAAGGAAAAAGAGAAACAAAGAGTTTTAAAAAATTTTAAAAACTCTATGACAACTATCTGACTACATTAAAAGAACAATATAAGAATAATGGGTATAAGAAGAAAAGAGAGGGAGAAGGGAACAGAGAGCCTACTCCAAAAAAACAATATTGATGAGAAATTCCCAAGCCTGTGGAAAGTACTGGACTTTAAAATAAGGGAAGCTAACAGACCACCTAATTATATCAACACAAAATGTCCTTCTCCAAGATGCATACTATTCAAATTGTCAGAAATTAATGACAAAGAATTCTCAAAGTAGCCAGGGGAAAAAAGACTGTAACTTACCAAGGAAAGTCCATTAGATTATCATCAGATTTTGTATTTCTAACATTGCAAGTCAAGAGAGAATTAAAAGAAATATTCACAATACTGCAAAAGAGAAACCATCAGGCAAAGATAATATATCCAGCAAAGTCATCCTTCACATATGAAGGAGAAATAAAAGATTTCCCAGACAAGCAAAAGCTGAGTGAATTTGTCACCATAAGTCCTGCATTACGAGAGAGTTCTTCTACCAAAAACAAAAATAAAATCAGAAATGACAGATAAGTTACAACGAACACCATTGAAATACAAAGGACCACACAAGAATACTATAAAAGGCTACACACAACCAAATTCCACAACCTCAAAGAAGTGACAAATTCTTAGAAATATACAACCTCCTGAGACTGAATCATGAAGAATGTGAAAACCTAATAGATCAACCACTAGCAAGGAAACTGAAACAGTAATCAAAAACCTCCCTCAAAACCAAAAGTCCAGGACCATATGGCTTTACTGGTGAATCAAAGAGCACTTAATAATCCTTCCTAATATCGTCCGAAAACTGAAGAGGGAATACTTCCTAAAACATTTTACAAGGCCAACATTACCCTGACACCAAAACCAGACAACAACCATATATACAAAAATAAACTGCATGCCAATATCACTGATGAATATAAATGCAAAAATCTTAAACAAGTGGAAAAGACCAATACATTAAAAGGATCATACATCACATTCAGGAGGAGTTCATTCCAGGATGCATAGACCAAGTGGTTCACCATCCTCAAATCAATCAATGTGATACATTGCATTAACAGAATAAAAGATGAAAATGATATCATCATATCAATAGAGGAAGAAAAAGCATTTGGCCCTGACCCGTGTGGTTCAGTGCTTTGGGTGCTGTCCCACAAAGCCATTTCTATTCCGGGTCAGGGCACACGCCTCAGTTGTCAGCCAGGTCCCATGCTGGGGTTTGCAAGAGGCAACAGATCAATATTTCTCCCTCTCTTTCTCCCTCCCTTCCTCTCTCTTTAAAAATAAAATATTAAAAACAGAAATAGCATTTGATAAGATATTGTATCCATTTATGATTAAAACTCTCAATAAAATGAGTATAGACGTTACTGTAACATTACAAAGGTCATTTATGACAAACCCTCAGCCAACATACTGAATGGTAAAAAACTAAAAGCATTTCCTCTAGGATCACAAACAAGACAAGGATGCCCACTCTCACCAGTGTTATTCAGCATAGTAATGGTACGCCTATCCAGAGCAAGTGGACAAAAGAAAACAATAAAGGCATCCAAATTGGGAACAAAACATAAAACTGATACTATGTGCAGACAGTATGATTCTATGTATACACAACACCAAAGTCTTCACCAAAAAACTTAGAAACAATAAGCAAACCCAGTAAGAGTTTCAAATTATAAAATCAATGTACAAAATCTCTTCTGTTCCTATATACTAAGAATACAATACCAGAAAAAGAAATAAGAAAACAGTTCCATTTAAAATTGCAACAAAAAGAATAAAATACCTCAGAAAAAATGTTAACAAAGGACATAAAGGACCAGTATACTCAAAACTATATGATATTGCTGAAAGAAACTTAAAACACACAAACACACAAATGGAAAGATATTCTGTGTTCATGGATTGTAACATTGTTAAAATGGCATTATTACCTAAAGCAATATACAGATTTAATGCAATCCCAATGGCATTTTTCACAGACAGAACAAAATATGCTCAAATTCATATGGAACCACAAAAGATCCAGATTAGCCAAAGCAATCCTGAGATAAAGAACAAAGATGGAAGTATAACACTCACTGATTTCAAACTACGCTACAAAGCTATAATATCAAAACACTATAATATTGGCAGAAAAGTAGACTACGGACCAATGGAATAAAATTGAGAGCCAATAAATAGGCAATAAATAGGCAAATAAATGCTGAACAAGGAGTCAAAGATGTACAATGGAAAAAAAAATTCTCTTCAGTAAATGGTGCTGACAACAACATACAAGACATGGTGGGAAGAGTGACCCTCAGTTAACCAACTGGAGGGAAGGACCCACCAGAGAAAGAGCCAACAACAATCAAACCCAATTATATCCAGAGAGCCAACATAAATGACAACCCAAGAGTAGCAAGATCGGGAGATTAAGGAGACTGAACCACTGAATCTAACAGGTCTCCTACCATAGAAGTTCACATGACAAACCCAGGGAGTCAGCACAGATGAATTTAAGAAGCAGAAGCTAACAAGAAGAGTCTCACAAACAATGGGAAGACAAAGAAACAAACCCCAAACAAAAGGAAAGGAGGAAGCCTCACAAAGAATGCTAAATGAAATAGAGGCAAGGCTACTATCAGATACTGACTTCAAAGCAATGGTTATAAGGAAGATCAATGAGATCACAGAGAATTACCAACAACTACAGGGAAACTATGATGAACTCACTGCAAATTATATCAACATGAAAAAGGAAATAGAAACTATCAACAAGGGCCAACAGGAAAAGAAGAATACAATTTCTGAATTGAAGAAAACAGTAGAAGGAATCAAAAGCAGGACAGAAGCAGCACAGGATGGAATCAGCAAGCTACAGGACAAGGTAGAAAAAACACCCAGAAAGAACAAGAAAAGGAAAAAAGACTCAGAAAGAATGAAGAGGTGTTAAGGGAACTGAATGACAACATGAAACATAATAATATCTATATAATAGGGATACCAGAAGGAGAAGAAGAAGAGCGAGGGATAGAAAACATGTTTGAAAAAGTAATGATGGAAAACTTCCCTAATTTGATGAGAGAAAAAGTCTCACAAATGTAGGAAGCTCACAGGGTCCCAATCAAGAGGCCCACTCAAGACACATCATAATTAATATGGCAAAATTCCAAGACAAAGAGAGAATCTTAAAGGCAGCAAGGGAGAAACAGGAAGTAATATGCAAGGCAGTCCCGATAAGGCTAGCAGCTCACTTCTCAATGGAAGCGCTATAAGTCAGAAGGCAATGGTAAGAAATATTCCAAGTAATGAAAACCAAAGGCCTGCCACCAAGACTACTCTATCCAGCAAGGCTCTCAATTAAAATGGAAGGCCAAATAAGGAGTTTCCCAGACAAGAGAAGCCTCAAAGAATACAGCTCCATCAAACCAGCACTGCAAGAGATGCTAAAGGGTGTACTTTAAAAACAGGAAAAAAAAGAGTGAGAGAGAGCGAGGAACACAGGTATGAAGGAAATAAAATGGCAATGAATAAGTACCTATTAATAATAACCTTAAACATAAATGAATTACCAGTAAATGCTCCAATCAAAAGACACAGAGAGCTGAATGGATAAGAAAGCATAACCCACACATATGCTGCCTACAATAGACCCAGCTCAGAACACAAGACCTACACAGACTGAAAGTGAAGGGCTGGAAACGAATATTCCAAGCAAATGGACAGGAAAAGAAAGCTGGGGTAGCAATACTCATATCAGACAAAAGAGGAGAGATTACAATTAACACCACAGAAATAGAAAGTACTGTAAAAAATTACTATGAAGAAATATATGCCAAGAAATTTGAAAACCTAGGTGAAATGGATAAATTTCTAAAAAAAAAAATAATCTTCCAAAACTGAATGAAGAAGCAGCAGAAAGCCCGAATACACCGATAACAGCAGGCAAAATCAAAGTAGTAATCAAAAACTCCCCACACAGAAAAGCCTGGACGGGACAGTTGCACAGGAGTTTTTTACTAAGCATTTAAGGAAGAGCTAACTCCTACCCTTCACAAACTATTCCAACATATCCAAGAAGATGGAAGACTGTGAAACTCTTTTTATGAAGCCAGCATCATCCTAATCCCAAAACCAGATAAAGACACAACAAAGAAAGAAAACTACAGGCCAATGTTGCTGATGAACATAGACGCTAAAATCCTCAACAAAATATTGGCAAACCACACCCAGCAATACATTAAAAAGATCATACACCATGACCAAGTGGGATTCATCCCAGGGATGCAAGGATGGCACACTATTCACAAATCAATAAACATAATACATCACATAAGCAAAAGCAAAGACAAAAATTACATGAACATATCGATAGATGCAGGAAAAGCATTTGATAAGGTATAGCACAGATTTATGATAAAGACACAGGAAAGTGGGAATAGAGGGAGCATTCCTCAACATAATAAAGGCCATATATGAGAGACCTACAGTCAACAACATACTGGTCAAAAACTTAGAGCCTTCACACTAAGATCAGGAACAAGACAACGATGTCCACTTTCACCACTCCTGTTCAACATAGTATTAGAAGTCCTAGCCACAGCAATCAGACAAGCAAAAGAAAAGGCATCCAAATTGGGTAGGAGGAAGCAAAATTGCCATTGATAGTGTACATAGAAAATTCTATAGACTCCCCCAAAAAACTACTCGACCTAATAAGTGAATTTGGCAAAACAGCAGGATACAAAGTCAATATTCAGAAATCAAAGGCATTTTTGTACACTATCAATAAAATACCAAAAACAGAAATCAGGAAAAAAATTTCATTTGATATATAGCAACAAGAAAAATGAAGCACCTAGAAATAACCTAACCAAGGAAGTAAAACTTGTAATCAGGAAACAGAAGCTTGTATCACATTCATGGATCTGAATAATTAACATCATCAAAATGTCCATACTACCCAAAGAAATTTATAGATTCAATGCAATCCCCATTAAGATAACAATGCCCTATTTCACAGATATGGAACAAACACTTCAAAAATTTATATGGAACCATAAACGACCCCAAATAGCTGCAGCAATTTTGAGAAAGAAGAACAAAGTAGAAAGGATCACAATACCTGATATCAAACTGTATTATGAGGTGACTGTAATCAAAACAGTCTGGTACTGGCATAAGAACAGACACATAGACCAAAGAAACCAAATAGAGTGCCCAGAAATAAATCCAAGTCTCTCTGGTCAGTTATATTCGACAAAGAGGGCAGCAGCATAAAATGGAGTAATAACAGCCCCTTCAACAAATGGTGTTGGGACATCTGGACAGCTACATGCAAAGAAATGAAACTCCATCACCAACTTATGCCATACACAAAAATAAATTCAAGGTGGATAAAACACTTAAATATAAGTCGTGACACCACAGAAGTTATAGAGGAAAACATAGGCAGGAAAATCTCATATATTCAATGCAGCAATATTTTCACTGATACGTCCCCAAGAGCAAGAGACATAAAGAAAAAAATAAACAAATGGGGTCTCATCAAAATAAAAAGCTTCTGCACAGCTAAAGAAAACAGCATTAAAATGAAAAGAAAACCAACTGTATAGGAAAACATATTTGCCAATGATACCTCAGACAAGGGTTCATTTCCAAAATATACAAAGAACTCACATGATTCCACTCCAGGAAGACAAACAACTCAATTTAAAAATGGGCAAAAAACCTGAACAGACACTTCTCCAAGGAGGACATACAGAGGTCCAGAGACATATGAAAAGATGCTCAGCATCACTAGCCATCAGAGAGACGCAAATTAAAACCACAGTGAGATACCACTTCACACTGGAGAGAATGGCCATCATCAAAAAAGCAACGAACAACAAGTGTTGGAGAGGTTGTGGAGAAAAGGGAACCCCAGTGCACTGTTGGTGAGAATGCAGACTGGTGCCGCCATTGTGGAAAACAGGACGGAATTTCCTCAGAAAACTAAAAATTGAACTGCCTTTTGATCTGGCAATTCCACTGCTAGGATTACACCCTAAGAATGGTGAACCACAATCCAAAAGAACCTATGCACCCCAATGTTCATAGCAGCCAATTTACAATAGCCAAGTACTAAAAGCAACCTAAGTGCCCATCAGTAAATGAATGGGTGGAAAAACTATGGTACATTTACACAGTGGAATTCTACACAGCCGAAAGAAAGAAGGAGCTCCTCCCCTTTGCAACAGCATGGATGGAACTGGAGAGCATTACGCTAAGTGAAACAAGCCAGATGGTAAAAGACAAATACCATATGATTTCACCTTTAACAGGAACCTAATCAACAAAATGGATAAGCAAGCAAAATATAATGAAAGACACTGAAAATGACAACAGGCTGACAGTGACCAGAGGGGAGAGAGGAGGAGATAATGGGGGAAAAGGGTGAAGGGTTTACAGGAACAATTATAAGGGATACATGGACAATAAGAAGTAGGGGTGGAAACAGGGGAAAGAGGTGGGGAGAGATGGGGTGGAGGGGAGGGTTAGGGGGAAAAGGCAGAAAACTGTACTTGAACAACAATAAAAAAAATAAAAATACAGTTAAAAAAAAACATGGGGGACAAAAATCTAAGTGTCCTCCACTGGATGAATGGATAAAGAAGACATAGTACATATATCGAAGGGAATACTACTTAACTATAAGAAAAAAATGAAACATTGACATTTGTGACAATATGAATGGATCTTGAAAGTATTATGCCAAGTTAAATATATAGAAAAGCAACAAATAAAAAAATCTCATATACACAGATAACAGAATGGTGATCACATGGGGGAAGAGGGATGGGAGGAAAAGAAAGATTGTAGAGGGTCAAATACATGGTAACTGCAAAAAACCTGATTTTGCTTCCTGAGCATGTAACAGAATATACAGATGTCATATCATAAAGTTGTAAACCTAGAGACTTCCGGTCAAGATGGCAGAATAGGTAAAATATGCTCCCTCCTCCCATGACCATATCAAATTACAACTAAATTATAGAACAACCATCAATGAGAACCACCTGAAGATTAGTTGGACAGAATTCATATAACTAAAATTATAAAGAAAAAGCCAAGCTGAGGCTGATAGGAGGGGCAGAGATGCGGAACAGAGGACCCACACCTAAGATGGGTCGATTTAAAATCAGAAAGAGCTCTGGCTGGTGTGGCTCAGTGGACTGAGTGCTAGCCTGAGAATCAAAGGGTCATTGGTTGGATTCCCAGTCAGGGCACATGCTTGGGTTGTGGGTCAGGTCCCCAGTAGGGGTGCAGGAGGCAACTACGCATTAGTATTTCTCTCCTTCTTTTTCTCCCTCCCTTCCCATCTCTCTAAAAATAAATAAACAAAATCTTTTAAAATCAAGAAGGGTCTCTGAGTTGTGGAGGTCCACCCTGAGGAGGGAGGAGTCCCAGACCTATACCTGGCTCTCCAGCCTAGGGAACCTACGCAGGGAAGAGAAGTCCCCATAACTCTGAGCTGTGAAAACCAGTGTGCACTGCATCATAGAATGAATGAGGGCTGCCAGAGAACAAGGCATAGGCCTAAAAGGGATCATGCACAGACTCACTTGAGCGCAGGGAAAGCAGCTCAGAAAGCTCCATGGACATGCAGGGAGTATCAAAATTCACAAATTTCAGGAAGAGGGCTGGAGGGGCGGGGGTTGGGGCAACTGCCTCTGTGGACAAGCACTGGCAAGCACCGCTGTTCCTTTGCTGATCCTTCCTCCACCCAGCCAGCCCAGTGCAGGCAGGCGGGGGCCAAATCTGTGCTCTCCATTAACCTGCCTAAAACTGTTTGCTTCATCCTGGTGATTCCCTGACACCCCACTCCACCAACTCACTCTCCTAGCCTGAGCCTCTTCTCTTCAAGGGGCTCTCCACATAATCAGCCTACCTCGGATCACACTGCAAACTTTCCCAAAATCCCACAAAGGTCCACCAACCCCAAAGAAGGGGCAGCTAACCTCAGCATGCCTTGTAGTTCTTGCTAAGTGGCTCTAGACTCTCAGAAGCAGCAACTGGTCTGAACTTGCACTGTAACTCCCATCAGGTGGTCCCAAGCTTGTCATCAGTGGTGGTCAGTCTTGGCATGGAAAGCAGTTTCAAATAAGCAGCCACAAACCAGGCACAAGAGGTGGCTGGCCTCAGCTCACACTGTGGTTTCTACCAAATGGTCTGAAGCCCAGCACAATAAGCAACCAGCCTCAGTTCACTTTTTAGTTCCTTCCAAGCAGCACAAAGTGGTGGCTGATGGCCTACACAGAAGTCCATTCCAAAAAGGCTCCAGAATGAACACATACAGAAGCCTGCTTCAAACCATACCAGAGCACCGCCCAACCAGCTGCACAAATGACACACCCAAAAAGCAAACTCAGCTGTCACCAGAGACCCAGTAAAGCAACTACCGTTATGTGCAGTCAGCTCCCACACAACAACTAGTCAGCTGCATTCACAACAAGCCTTCACAGCCAGACAGACTAAAGGTCAACACTAACCACTGATGTGCCAACAGCAACTGAGGTTCAATGATAACAGAAGAGCACACACAGCCCTTGCAGAAGATACCCAATCACAACAGGAAAGAGCACACAACCCTCACGAGGGACACCCATGGAGTGCCTGGCTCTGTTAAAGAGGGAGACTGAGCCACTGGATGCCACAGGACACTGTCTGCATAAGGCCGCTCTGTCAAGATGGGAAGACAATACATCCACTTAATATACAGAAACAAACATGAAGTTTCAGCCAAAATGTAGAGACAAAGAAACTTGTCCCAAATGAAAGAACAGAACAAAGCTCTAGAAAAAGAACTAAATGAAATGAGATAAGAAATCTATCAGGTACATATTTCAAACAGGTTATAATGATGCTCAATGAACTTAAGAACAGATGAACTCAGTGAGAACTTCAATGAAGAGATAGAAACATTAAAAAGGGGATAGAAAACATAAAACAAAAGAATGAGTTAGTATGAAGACTATAACAACTAAAATGAAGACTACTTTAGAAAATACCAATGGCCAAACAGAGGAAGTGAAGGACTAAAGCAGAAATCTTAAAGACAGGGTAGCAGAAAACACCCAATTGGAACAAACAAAAAGAAAAAGTAATTTTTAAAAATGAGAATAGTTTAAGAGGCCCCAGGAACAACATAAAGAGACCAACATCAGAGGGGTACCAGAAAGAGAAAAGTAGAGAAAAAGGGATTAAAAACTTATTTATAGGAAAAATAAGTGAAAACGTTCCTACTTGGCTAAGAAAATGGACATACAATTTCAGGAAGCATAGACAAGCATAAACAAGATGAACCCAAAGAGGCCCACACCAAGACACATCATAATTAAAATGCCAAAGGTACAAAGAAAGAATCCTTCAAATAGCAAAAGAAAAGCAATTAGTTACCTACAAGAAAGTTCCCACAAGACTTTCAGCTGATTTCTCAACAAAAACTTTGCAAGCCATAATAGAATGGAATGAAATGTTGAAATGATGAAAAGCAAGAACTTACAACCAAGAGTATGCTAACCAACAAGGCTATCATTTAAATTGAAGAAGAGAGAAAGAGTTTTCCATACAAGACAAAGCTAAGGGAAGATCAACATTGAACCAGTATTACAAGAAATGTTAAAGGGATTTCAAAAATAAATTAAAGGATGAACACAAACTCACAAACAAAAGAAGTAAAAAGAAAATTACAAAAACATAACAAGGAAGGCATCAATAAACACTTAGTGATTACAGAATATGTTCAGACTTAACTGAACATCAGCTTATAATAGACTGCTATAAACACAGTTTGGTATATATGTAAAGCACATGGTAACCATAAACCAAAAATATATGAAAGATGTGCAAAAAATAAAGAGAAAGAAATCCAAACATCACACTATAGAAAGTCATCAACACACAAGAAGAGGGAAAAAAAGGTACAGAGAAGTATAAAACAAGCAGAATACAATTTTTAAAATGGCAATAATTACATAACTATCAACAATGACTTTAAATATAAATGGACTAAATGTTCTAGTGAACAGATAGGGTGGCTTAATGGATAAAAAACAACCTCCATTTTTATTTGGCCTATAATAGACACAATCTACACTGAAATGCAAACATAGACTGTAAGTAAATGGTCGGAAAAAAAAACTTCATGCAAATGGAAACTGAAAAAGGCTGGGGTAGCCATACTTGTATCAGACAAAATAGACTTTAAAACAAAAGCTGTAAAGAGACAAAGTAGGCCTGGAGGGACGTCCAACTCACAGCCCATGGGCCACATGCGGCCCAGGATGGCTATAAATGTGTCCCAACACAGAATCATAAATTTACTTAAAACCTTTTTTTTCTCATCAGTTTTCATTAGTGTTTGTGTATTTAATGTGTGGCCTGAGACAATTATTCTTCCAGTGTGGCCCAGAATTGCCAAAAGGTTGGACACTCCTGATTACTAGGGCATTTCATGATGATAAAGGGATCAATCCAAGAAAAGGATATAACCCTTGTAAATATGTAGTCACCCAACATAGGAGTACCTAAATATATAAAGTAAATATCGATAGATATAAACGGAGAGATCAACAGTAATATAGTCATACTAGGGACTTTAACACCCCTAACGACATTAATGAATGGATCACCCAGATAGAAGAAAATAAAAAAAGGAAAAGTGGTCTTAAATGATACATTAGTCCAGATTAATTTAATTGATAATTTTAAAACACTTCACCCCAAAGTATCAGAATATACATTATTTTAAAGTACACATGGGATATTCTCCAGGATAGATCACGTTAGGCCACAAAGTAATACTCATTATATTTAGAAGATTCAATCATATCATGCATCTTTCCCAAAGACAATGGTAAGAAACTAGAAATTAATTAAAAAAAAAAAACACTGAAAAACAAACATGTGGAGGCTAAATGACATGCTACTGAACAATGAACAAGTTAACAAGATCAAGGAAGAAGTCAAAGATAGCTTGAGGAAAATACAAATAAAAACACAATCATCACAAATATGTGGGACACAGCCAATGTATTTCTAAGAGAAAAAATTATAGCAAAACAGGCATACCTCAAGAAAGGAAAAATTTCAAATAAACAATGTAATCTAACACCTACAAGAACTATAAAAGGAAGAATAAACAAAGGCCCAAGTGAGTAGAAGAATGAAAATAATACAGATTAAAGTAGGAATAAAATAGAGTTAAAAACAACAATAGATTAAAGATCAATGACACCAAGAGCTGGTTCAATGAAAAGAAAAACAAAACTGATCAATCTTTAACCAGACTCATCAAAAAAAAAAAATTGAGAGGGCCCAAATACAAGAAATCAGGAATGAAAGAGAAGTAAAAACCAACACCATGGAAATAAAAAGGATTATAAGGAAATACTATGAACTATTATACACCAACAAATTGGACAACCAGGGAGAAATGGATAAATTCTTGGATACATGTAATCTTCCCAGGGTGAATCAAGAAGAGAGAGAAAATCTGAACTAATAATTATTAACAAAATCAAACTGATGATTAAAACAACCCAATAAACAAAAGTCTTATACCAGATGGCTTCACAAATTTTACCAAACGCTGAAAGAACATTTACACCCATCCTTCTTCAACTACTCCAAAAAATTGATGAAGAGGATAGGCCTCCAAGCTCATTTTTATGAGGCTAGTATTATCCTAATCCCAAAACCAGAAAAAAACATTACAAAAAAGACGAAATTATAAGCCAATGTCCCTGATGAACACAGATACAAAAATCCTCAACAAAATATTAGCAAACCAAATTCCACAAAACATTAAAAAGATCTTACACCATGATCAAGTGGGATTTATTCCTGGGATGCAAGGTTGGTTCAATATTTGCAAATCAATTAATATGTAGAGCACATTAACAAAATGAAAACTAAAAATCATATGATATCAAAAGGTCCAAAAAAAGAAGCATTTCACAAAAGCCAGCAACCAATATTGATAAAAACTCTTAGCAAAGTGGGAATAGAAGGAATATACCTCCATACCTCAACATAATAAAAGCCATACAGGACAAACACACAGCTAACATCACACTCAATGGTGAAAGGTTAAAAGTATTTTCCTGATGATCAGTTCACCACTTCTATTCAACATAGTATTGTAAGTCCTAGCCACAGCAATCATGGAAGAAAAAGAAATAAAAGTGTCCAAATATGAAAAGAATTAAATTGTCGTTATTTGCACATGAAATGATACTATATAGAGAGAACACCACAGAGTCCATCAAAAAAAAAACCTATTAGAACTGATAAATGAGTACAGTAAAGTAGAATACAAAATAAATACTCAAAAATCAGATGCATTTTTATACACCAATAATGAACTATCAGATAGGGAAAGTATAAAAGCAATCCCATTTGCCCTGGCTGGTGTGGCTCAGTGGATTGAATGCAGGCCTGCGAACCAAACAACCGAGGTTCGATTCCCAGTCAGGGCACATGCCTGGGTTGCAGGCCAGTTCCAGTTCCCAGCAGGGGACACATGAGAGGCAACTATACATTGATGTTTCTCTCCCTCTCTCTTTCCTTTCCCCTCTAAAGATAAATAAATAAAAAATATTGAAAAAGAAAAAAATTTTTTAAAAAGCAATCCCATTTATTACCACATCAAAAAATACCTATGAATAAATTAAACCAAGAAGGTAAAAGAACTGTACTTAGAAAATTATAATACACTAAAGAAAGAAATTTAAGAAGATACAAATAATTAAAGCATACCTGGTGCTCATGAATAGAAAGAATTAATATCAATAAAATGTCTATACCACCCAAAGCAATCTATAGGTTCAATGCAATCCCTATCAAAACACCAATGGCATTTTTCACAGAAGAGAATAAATGGCCCTAAAATGTATATGGAACCACAAAAGACCAGGATAGCCAAAGAAATACTGAGAAAGAAAAACAAAATTGGAGGTATTGCACCACCTCATATCAAGCTACACTACAAGATGATAGCATTTAAAATAATGTGGCACGAGTATAAAAACGGACATACAGATCAATGGAGCAGAATAGAGCCCATAAATAAACCCACAGCTAAATGGCAAATTAATCTGTGACAAAGGTTGCAAAAATACACAATGAATGGTAAAGGACAGTCTATTTAATAAATGGTGTTGGAAAACCTGGACAAAAACATGCAAAATATGAAGCGAGACCATCTTACACCAAAAATAAACTCAAAATGGATTAAAGACTTAAATGTAAAACCTAAAACCATAAAACTCCTAGAAGAAAATATAGACAGTAAACTTTTTGATATTTCTGTTAGCAATATTTTTTGTATATGCCTCCTTCGGCAAGAAATACAAATGAAAAAATAAATAAATGGGATTACATCAAGTTAAAAGTTTTTATACATCAAAGATAACCATAAAAAGAAACATATATAAGAGAATGTGCTCTTTGCAATTGATTGTGTTCCCTTGAGTTGTTAGTGAAATGCACTGATCCGGCCTATCACTATACAAATAATATAAGCTCTTCTGTTGTCATTAAAAACATACTGTATCTATTGTTCTTCTTTTAAATTGTTCCATTACAGTTGTCCCAATTTTTCCCCACTGCTCTCCCCTGCCCCACCCATCGCCTGCTCCCTCAGAGAGTCCCCACCCTGTCGTCCATTACTATGGGTCCTTTACACATGCTCCTTGACTAGACCTTTCCCCTTCTTTCGCTTGTTATCCCTCCCTCCTCTGGTCACTGTCAGTTTGTTTCTTATTCCCATGTCTCTGATTCTATTTCACTCATTTGTTTCATTTGTTTGCTAGGTTCCACTTACGGGTGAGGTGATACAGTATTTGTCTTTTGCTACCTGGCTTATTTCACTTAGCATAATACTCTCCAGTTCTATCCATGCTGTCATGAAGGGTAGGAGCTCCTTCTTTCTTTCTGCTGTGTAGTATTCCATTGTGTACATGTACCACAGTTTTTGATCCACTCATTTATGGGACTATATAAAATTAAAAAGCTTCTGCATGGCTAAAGAAAACATCATCAAAATGAAAAGGGAACCGACTGTATAGGAAAGCATATTTGCCAATATACCTTGGACAAGGGTTTAGTCTCCAAAATATATAAAGAACTCATACAACTCAACACCAGGGAGACAGAACAACCCAATTATAAAATGGGCAAAGGACCTGAACAGCCACTTCTCCAAGGAGGACATACGGTGGGCATATAGACATATGAAAGGATGCTCAACATCACTAGCCATCAGAGAGATGCACATAAAACCACAGTGAGATACCACTTCACACAGGTAAGAATGGCCA
Organism: Carollia perspicillata; assembly: GCA_004027735.1. NCBI lineage: Eukaryota > Metazoa > Chordata > Mammalia > Chiroptera > Phyllostomidae > Carollia > Carollia perspicillata. The sequence goes on from PVKM010015573.1 coordinate 26,338, forward strand.
TCATAAACAAATCAACAAACAATGAGTGCTGGCAAGGATGTGGAGAAAAGGGAACCCTCACGCACTGTTGGTGGGAATACAGACTGCTGCAGCCACCGTGGAAAACAGTATGGAGTTTCCTCAAAAAACTAAAGATGGAACTGCCTTTTAATCCAGTGATCCCACTGCTAGGATTATACCCTAAGAATCTGGAAACACCAACTCAAAAGTGCTGCAAACAGCCTGTAAGTGCCCACCTATATCTATTTTTTAAAAATGTGAGCTCTTTTAGCAGACTGTTAACTATGCATAGTCTGCTTTTTCTTATAATATTACAAGTGTCCCAGAGTTAAAACCTAGCCCCTTGACCATCGAAGAAGATAGGAAGGCAGGTAATTCTATATGAAGGGTGGACAAGATAATGTGCCTTATGGAGAAACTACGTCTACTCCCAGTAATTTAAAACCATTACTTTGATAAGAAATTCATTAATTACTTAAAAACAACCTTGAAATAACATCAGTTAAGGCAGCCATTTCAAAAAGAGAACCTAAAATACTACAAAGTAGATATCCTTACCTAGTGACACCAAGTTACTATAGTTCTCCAACATCACATCTCTGTACAAATGCCTTTGAGCAAAATCCAGGCATTCCCACTCTTCTTGAGAGAAGTCAATGCCAACATCCCTGAACATCACCAATCTCTGAAACAACAAACATAATACTAGTAGTGGAGATTTAAAAAATGTATTTTCAGTGGAGGGGGAGATGATGGGGAGCTCTTAACCATGGAGGTAACAGAAGCCTCTTACGTGGACAAGACACTACAAAAATCAGTACTTCTGAAGTGACAACATGTGCCTTTTTATCCTGTTGCTGTAGACATTTCCTGAGTGTAGACCATCTCATTACACTCAGAGCCCGGGAATTAATAAAGTTAATGAAATAAAATTAATTTTAAAATACAATATTCCAATAAAAATTCATAGAAGACAGAAGTGCTTTGTATACTATGTGTCTTGTACATCGCACATTCCCAATAAATGAAAGTTTCCCTTTCTTATTCACTATTTAAGAAATAAGAGTCCCTGAGACCCCCATCCCACCCAACTTGCAGGGCTACCCAAGCTGCTTTCACTGGCTTTTCCATATAAATGGCCTGTCTTGGCTCATGCTGTACTTTCCTAAATTCTCTCAAAGGTTTACAACCCCCAAACAAGCAGCATCTGGCCTCTGAATGCCACGTATCTCTTCTAAGCGGTCCCAGACCTGGCACTAGCAGTAACTAGAATTGTTTACAACTTGGCTTCTCCTGGGTACCTCCAAGCACAGGCCAAATAACAGCCATCTGCAGATCACTTTGTAGTTCATTCCAGGTGGTTCCAGAAAAGACACAGGTAGCTGACCTTGGTCTCTACCACCCAGAAGGCCCCAGAGCCCACACCCCCAGTG